>VZQC01004012.1:1001102-1208739 GCA_009823505.1 Rhizomys pruinosus
GGGATCCCACTGCAGGAGTCATCCATAGGGTTGGTAAAGCTTGGCGTGGGATTATCCTGCACCTTTCCAGTGTAGTCTCTTCTTCGTGATCCTGGCATATGGGCTTCTCCTTGCCTGTATTCCAATGTGAGTCCTGAATGCCTCTTCACTGTGTTGAAGGCGTGCTTTGCTTGCCTCCTTCAGATCCTTCTTCTTAATCTCAGTTGGCAGGGGGGGGGCGGCACCTGCCACTGGGCTCAGGAGATCTCAAATGTAACAATTCTTAATAGCAGCTGGGTGTGCTGGCACACACCTTTAATCCTAGCACTTGGGAGGCAGAGGCAGGCGGATCTTTGTGAGTTCAAGGCCAGCCTGGTCTACAGAGCAAGTTCCAGGACAGCTGGGGCTACAGGGAGACCCTGTCTCAAAAAGACTAAAAAAGAAAAATTCTTAATAGCATATCAATAAATGCATGTTATGCCCATGTACACAGAATAACTGGACAAATCAGGGTATATCTCAAGACAAATATGCATTCAAACAAATTAAAATCATAGCCACGTTTACAGTTATCCGTTTATTAGCTGATAGAGGTGTAAGCTTCTTCCATGTTCAAGCTATGTAATAAAGCTGCTAAAAAATGAGGTGTAGGATTTGAGATGAACATGTCTTTTCACTTTTCTTAGGAAGATACTTAAGAGTGGAATGTCTGGGGGCTGGAGAGATGGCCTAGCATTTAAGAGCACCGACTGCTCTTACAGAGGACCCGGGTTCGATCCCCAGCACCCACATGGCGGCCGAGAACCGTCTGAAACTCCAATTCCAGGAGAACTCCAGCTCCAGGGGAATCCGACGCCCTCTTCTGACCTCCGCGGCATTGCACGACACAGGTGCACAGACTTGCATGCAGGCAGTACATTCATACACATACAGAAATAAATAAAATTAATAAAAAGAAAAAAGGTGGACTTTCTAGGCCATGTGGTTAAATGCATTGACTTATACACCCGTGTGAAATTACAGCTTCTGAGTACTGAATGTGACCTTCCCGGGATACAGGGGCTTTAAAGAGACGCTTAAGCTCAAATGATGCCATTAAGGAGGGTGATAATCCCATGTGACTGAAAATTGGACACAGGCTCAAAAAAAGAGAGACCCTGAGAAGAAATGGGGAAAACCCAACCCGTGGCTGCCAGACGCTGGGATAGAGGCCTGCCTCAGTTTCTCCATCATGGAGCCCAGAAGGATCCAGCACTGCCCACATCTGATTTTGTACTTGTAACTGGGAGACAGTAAATGTCTTATTTTTACATGGCTAATTCATGGTACTTCAGACCACTGGCCCCATGTAGACATGACAGGTCTATGTTTCACAATGTCGAGCAACTCTCAGGAGGCCCAAATTGCCCCTACAGTTTACATTCTCATCTGCAGTGAAGGAGTGACCATCTCCTCATTCTAGTGTCTGTGAAGTCATCACACTGTGGGAGGGACTAACGACGTTAAATAGCTTTTCACCTGCCTTTTGATCACTTTATATCTTCTTTAAAGGAATTTTTGTGTTTATATTATTTAAACAGGTTTATTTATCCTTCTACTATTGGGATATAATACTGACGGGTATATTGTATGTGTCAAAGTATAAATACAGGCTTCTTTGCTACTGATAAAATATGAAATCTTCCCCCCAATCTCTAGGACACTATTATTTTTCTTCTGAAGAGCATCCTTTGGAATACGAAACTATAAATGCAATAAAATATAACATATTCTATTAAAAAGTTGCTTGAGATTTGGGTATTATATAAGAATTCATTGCTGAATTCAGGGTCGTGGAGATTTAGCATTAAAATTTTATTCTAAGAGTATTAGACCTTCAGGCATTTGATTCATTTTGAGTTGGTGTCTGTATATGAGCCCAGTAATGATCTACTGTCATCTTTTGCACATATCTACTCAGTTGTCCCAGAGCCATTTATTGAAAACACTGTATTTTCCTCAGTTAGCAATCTAGAAGCCCTTGTCAAAACTCAGGTGGCCATAAATGCCTACTCAGCAGTTTCTTAACTCCATTGGTCTTATGCATCACTTTACCTCAGAACTACTGTATTGAGTGTTGTTGCTTTGTAGTAAGCTCTGAAAAACAGAAGTGTGAATGCTCCAATTTTGCTCCGTTTTCAAGACTCCTTTGGCTATTTTACATCTAGTGTGTTCCATAGAAATTTTAGTGTCACCTTATGAAGCACTTAAGTAACTCTACTTAAATTGTTATATGCATTAACCTGACTCTAGAGATCCAGTTTGGGCTCTTTTACTACCTTAATACTGAGGCGAGACGACAACGAACACATTTACGAAATGAGACTATCTTGAATTACTGAAAGGATTTTCTAAAGGGAAAACTGATCAGATAATTTCCCACTCACCTCAACACTGTATGGTGGTATTTGCCCCCCGATTTTGGCTGAAGTAGACAATGGAACTATTTCAGCCCTGGAGGTATTCAGATCAGCCTCAATTCATTGGCCAAGGTTATTGTAGATTACATCATTCAGAGTTCTAGACTTCCTCCTCGTTGGTTAAGGCAGATTCAATATCATCGATAGTACATCAAACTACAACTGGGCCAAGTAGATTGCATAAATGTGTACAAAGGCCCCGGGCTACCTCCTGATGGTCTACTGGAGGGATGAGGCTCTGTTTGGCTTGAGCAAGGCCCTACATTTCACTGTCCCAAAAGCTTCTTTGAGGAGCCAGGATAGGTGGAGTCCCTGTTTGCTAGACAATGCCCCATATCCTGAGGGCTCCCTTTTGATGTACTGGGCAGATATCACACCTCCTATTTACTATATGCACACCTGGGAGTTCTGTTGCCCTGGCAGGAGCTACATTAGCTCACTTCCCTTGCCATCTTTCACACCCTCCAGCCCCCTCTTCCCTGCCCCGAGCATGGTAGCTTCAGTACATAAACCATGGAATTGTTCCTGGCCCATTCTTGAGACCATCCTTTCTTTTCCCCCTCTCTCCAGCTTTTCCAGTACCTTCTCCCTCGCCATCTCTCCAGGGCTAGGACCTGGTTCCCTGACCAGCAGGCCTGAGCAATCCAGGGAACCTGCAGTTCTGGGAATCTGTGAGCTCTGGTCAAGGGGGGAAGAAAACCAGAAGGCTACAGTCTACAGAATTTTTTCATACCCTCCCCCCATATGCCACAATTACAAAGTCTGAAAATAAGTGGTAGGTTAATTCTAGATCCCATTAAGGTATTCACATTATAATGGTACAGTTGCTTTCAGGTAAAAGAACACACACACACACACACACACACACACACACACTGATATATTTGCCTTACTACTAGGTATTTGGTGCTTGCATCCACAGATGAGGGATACCATTTGTCATTTGTTTTTCTGGTACTGTGTTACTTCACTTAGCATAATGTCTTCTAGTTCCATTCATTGCAAAGTTCATGATGTCATCTTTCTTTTCAGCTGCATAGAACTCCATTGTGTAGAAAATGTACCACATTTTCTCTATCCACTCATTGTTGAGGGGCATTTGGGTTGGTTCCAGCTCTTTGCTATTGTGAAGAGAGTTGCAGTAAAAATAGATGTACATGTATTTTTGTGGTAGGATGAGTCTTGTGAGTATATACACAGGAGTGGTATGACTAGGTCAGGTGGTAGACTCATTTTGAGTCTTTTAAGGGTTCTCCGTACTGCTTTCCATAGTGGTTGTATGAGTTTATAGTCCCACCAGCAGTGGATGAGTGTTCCCCTTCCCCACATCCTCTCCATCTGTTTTTATTTCTTCTTTTGAGAACTCTCTGTTCATATCCTTAGCCCATCTTTTTTTTAACTTTTTTAAAATTTTATTTTATTTTATTTATTTATGTGTATGAATGTATTGTCTGCATGTAGGTTTGTGCACCTGTGTTGTGCAATGCCGCAGAGGTCAGAAGAGGGTGTCGGAGTCCCCTGGAACTGGAGTTCTCCTGGAATTGGAGTTACAGACAGTTCTCAGCCGCCATGTGGGTGCTGGGGATCGAACACGGGTCCTCTGGAAGAGCAGTCGGAGCTCTTAACCGCTAGGCCATCTCTCCAGCCCCTTAGCCCATCTTTTAATTGGGTCAGTTGTTTCATGATTCCTTGATTTTGAGTTCTTTATATATTCTTGATGATAAACCTCTGACAGATGTGTTGCTGGTGAAGATTTTCTCCCACTCTGTTAGTTTTCTTTCTACTTCCTTGGTTGTTTCTTTGGTTGAACAGAAGCTTTTTAGCTTAATGAGGTCCCACTTGTTGATTTTTTACCTTAATTCCTAAGCAAGTGATGTCCAATTTAGAAAGTCCTTTCATATGCCTATATCTTGCAGGTTACTGCCAACATTTTTTTTTTCCAACAGATTCAGTGTTTCAGGTTTCACACTGAAGGCTTGATACATTTGGGGTTGACTTTTGTAAGGTAAAAGATAAGTGTCTTTTACACAACTGGTGCTGATCTAGTTCTGATAATACCATTTGTTGAAGATGTTGTCTTTCCTCCAGTAAGAGTTCTTTTCCACTTTTTCAAATATCAGGTGCTGAAATCACATGTACTCATATTTGGGTCCTTAGTCATGTTTCATTGATACACGTCTGTTTTTTTGTGTCAGTACAATGCTGCTGTTACGACTGTAGCTCTGCAATATATGCTGAAATCTGGTATACTAATCTGCCTCTACTCTTTGTGGCTCAGGGTTGCTTTGGCTATCCAGGGTCTTTTGTGCTTCCATATAAATTTAAAAAAAATCTAATTATGTGAAGAATGCCATGGGGATTTTGATTTTGATTGCATTGAATTTATATTTTGCTTTTGGTAGGATGGTCTTTTTCACAATATTATCTCTTCCAATCCATGAACATTCAGGCCATTGATATTTAAAGCTATTATTGAAAGATGTGTATTGGTTGCCATTGTTTAAGTTTCTGTTTGCATTCTTGGTCAACTTTGCATTTCCACATATTACCTTTGTTTAGTTTCTTTCTGTTGATCCTTGTGTGTAGTCATTCCTTTCTTCTACTCTTCACATAACTTCAAGTATTCTCTGAAGGCATGGTTTTATGGATGTGAATTCTTTCAGCCAATTCATGTCATAGAAGATTTTTCTTTCCCCTTCAACTATAATACACATTTTTTTCTGGGTAAAGTATTCTGGAATGGCATCTATGGTCATAGAACCAGCTTTTGTCTAAGCTCTTCTGGCTTTCTTAGTTTGCACTGAAATGTCAGCTGATAGGTCATATAAAGGACACTTTATATGAGACTTGTTTTCCTTTTGTAGCTTTCAGGATTTTTATTTGTATATTTGATGTACATTTTTTGTTTGCTTATTGGGTATTAAAAGCTGGTTTCATGTTCTCTCTTCTTATTTTATATTGGAGGCAGCAGATGGCTCTAGTCCAGCTACTCAGGAGCTCTGGCAGATGCCCAAGTCAAGCACTAATCAGATCCTCTCAGGCTTGCTTCTATGGTCTGGGCCCTTACTTGCCAGCAGACACAGCACAATTTGGGAAGCTCGCTAGGCAGAGGCTGCACTCAGGTATTCTCAGGCATTCTTCAAAGTTCTGGGCTCCTGCTAAGGGCGGAGAAATCGAGCCCTGCATCATTGGGAGTGGCTTTCGGGTGGTTCCTATGTAGGGGGATAGGCACTGTGCAATTTGGGAGCTCATCACCACGTGGAAGGATCCAATTTGAGATTCAGTCACTCTCATGCAGGCTGGAAATGTCTGGACCCCTACTAAAGGGCAGATGAGTCTGGCCTCCTCTATGCTTTTGAGAAGCTTTTGTTTATGTATCTTTAAGCTCAGTGATATTTTCTGGGTCTATGTCAAATCTACTGATAAACCCATTATCAGAATTCTTCTGAGTTTTTGATTTATGGTATTTCCTTCTGATTCTTTGTTAGAATTTCTATCTCTCTGCTTACATACCCCATCTATTATTAAATTTATCTCTGCTTTTCCCATTGGCTTGCACTGTAATTTAGAATCCTTATGATGCTGGCTTGACTCCTAAATGTTCATGTGTTGAAGCATGGTCCCCAATATGGTTATGTTCAGGGAAGGCATGTCATTTAAGTAACATTGATTTTTGAGAACAACTCTTGGGATTTTGTTCAAGAAGAGAAATGGACCTCTTGCAAGGGAGTTTTGTATTGGGGCCACCCTCCGAAAGCACCAATACTGAATAACTAATTCTCAAGAGAAGAAAATGACCTGGTACAGAAGAGCATGGGAACCTCTCTGGCTTTCAGTCTTTCCATGATAGTTTCTACTGTGAGCCAACATAGTGATATCTTATCATTAGACCCTCACCAAGAACATTCAATGTGACCCCCTCAATCCTTGACTTTCAGTCTCTTAAACTGTGAGGTATAATGGATTACACAGCCTTAGTATTTTGTTATAACAACAAAAAAGTGACTAAGATAGTTCTTAGCACATTAATTATAGTAATTTTAAGAAATTTTATATATTATTTTTGTTTCATGTGTATGAACATATTATCTACATGTATGTGAGTACACCCATGTTGTACAATGCCTACGGAGGTCAGAAAAAGGTGTTGGATCCCCTGGAAATGGAGCTACAGACTGTTGTTAGCTGCCACGTGAGTGCTGGGGATTGAACCTGGGTCCCCTCTGCAAGAGCAACCAGTGCTCTTAATTGATGAGCCATCTTTCCAGCCCCAATGACAGTAATTTTCAATTTCCAACCTTAGGACTGTAAAATTCTTCAAGCCTGGTTTTGATGCTTATTTTATCACTGCAGCTTTTTATGTCTGCTTTGTGAGTGCTTTTATTTTTAAAATCTGCGCCTAACCATAAGGTGAAAAACACTGAAATATCTATTGGTATTCTGTATCTACCCAGGAAGAGTTCTACTACATTTACTGTCCACTATAGCTGAAAAGATGAATATTAATTTCTGCCATGTGCTTGTATTTTTACCTGATTTGGGCTTTAGATCTCCTGGAGGCTCTTTATTAACAGTCTGAAATCTGTTAATAAAGATTGCCTCTGGGAAGTAACTTATAAAGTGCTCCATAGAATCTGTGAATAGCAGAAGAGCCAAAAGCTTCACTAAAGAGGTCATAGAGTCACAAATCCCCTGACATGGACAACAGGCCCTGAAATGGGAGTCTGGCCTTGCTAAAGCCTTATCAGTAGATCACTCCAAGGACTGAGGCAGACAGCTTATGGAACAACCTGTCTCATGGCCTCGAGACACCGGCCTGCTCAGCATAGGAGACAGTCTTAAAAGAAGCCTTTCAATTGACTAAAGACACCAAACTTTGGCATCAAGCACATTCCAGCTAGGCTTGGTGAACAAAATCTTCCACCTCTCTTCATTAGGTGAAGACACTCCTTTTGCATGCACTGGAGTATCTGTCATATGCTGCTGTATACTTATTTTGATATTTACATATTCTTGCTTGTTGCAGGTCTGGCTCTGGTTCTTAGTTCTTAATTTTAAACTCCTTCCTTTTGCTCTCCAAAAGTCTAACAATGCTTCCTAGTTCCTCCACACCTTTCATTCACATAGGAAGATTAAGAAGGGTTAGAGTTCTGTTTTCACTTTTCCCAGTTAAGAAGAGGTATGCAGCAGGTGGATCTTTGTGAGCTCAAGGCCAGCCTGGTCTATAGTGCAAGTTCCAGGACAGCTGGGGCTACAGGGAGACCCTGTCTCGAAAAAGACCAAAAATAAATAAATAAATAAATAAATAAATAAATAAATAGGTACATTATGGAACACAAAAATGCTATGGGTGTATTGAAAAATAGCACCTTATTTCCCTTACTAGACACAGGAAGAGATTTTTTTTCCCATGTTCTTTAGCCCGAGAAGCTGATTAAGTTCTTTGAGCTAAAACTCATGAAAGTGTGAGAGCTACCCCACTCCTGTAAGGCTGAACCCTCTGTCCTTTCTAATCTGTTGATCTAGTCTGTACTCAGCATACAGCATTTCATCAATTTCTCATCAGTTACCATTTCTTGAATTCTACCAGGTGATTCTGCTTCTGGTAAACTATGACGCCCTATTCTTGTTTGTGTAGGTTAAGTGTTATTGGTTTGTCCCTTGAAGTCAATTCTCTGAAAGTTATTTAGAAGCTGTTGACCTTTGGTTTGAACAGCTGCTTCCTTGTTGTGTGGATGAGAGTGACAGCTCACAAGTAATCTGCATGTTGGAATAGATTCAGAAAGTCTCCCCTATGGATACATTTATAACAACATCTAAAAATCCTCACAATGCATAAATAATATCTACATCCAGTTCCAAAACAAGTTGCTTTGGAACAACAGTTCCAAAACTGTTGGCTTGGGCAAAGTTTAGACAGGTTTACATTCAGCATTACATGAACAGTGCAGACGCTTAAGGACAGGATTTCTCAACCGTCACACAACCATGGCAATCAAAGTGTCCACCTGGGCGCTATTCCTTCCCATCACAAGACTAAAAAGGTCATGGAACACATTCAAATATCCTTGTATTCAGGGTGTTTACTTTGCCATCAAGAATAATGTATTTTGCTTCTGACTCAGAGTCTGAAATCTTTTGCCAGAATCTAAGAAACTATTCCAGGAAACTTCTTTGATTGTTAAATAGGAAAACAGTCTAGACTTCCCCATGATAATCAGATACAAAGACACCAGAATGGCTTCTATCAGAATGATTGTTATTACTATAACTATATCTTAATAGCACACGTTTGGAAATACAATACATAACAGCAGGTGAACAGATTGGATAATTATGGGATTTCAAGGGATGGGATAATATTTAATAATGCAATTGAATAAACCATGTATATGTACAATGGCACACAGGAAAATCCCCAAATTCTGCAATCTAAAATAGAGGCACGGGAGGAGAAGATTCCAGAAGCTTTGATGAATATGAAACTGTGGAAGTATCATGACTATTCGTGGCTACAGAAATCAGAGTATTCATTTCAGTGTGGTAGAGAGTGATTGGCACAGGGCCAGAGATTTGTGCATGTAGTCTCTGTAACTCAATTGAATGGAAATTAGACCATCACAAATAAAATTTTAAAAATAAATATAACCACTAGAGGAATAAAATCTGTTATGACATTTCCAAATGGAAGAAAGGTAACTCAAGCCAGCAATAGACAATAAAGTAATATGTAAAGAAAAAAAAGAATGTGTGTAAATAGCATGTAGTAAATTTTGAAAGGCAGCATACTAATAGTCATACTACTTACACTACTGAAATACTGATATTTTCACATTGTTCAAAGAACAAAATCAAAGCAAATATTAAAATTCCAGTTATTAATGCTCTGCAATAGAAATCCCCCACAACATTTATGAAACCAAAAGTTCCAAGGCTAAAGAGTGGAAAATAATGTATGAGGGAAATAACTCACTCAGGGAAGTGCTTTGTGGTAGAATCAGAAAACACATTTCCAGTCAGATAGAAGAAATCCAATGTGACAGCTTTATTTATTGTTATAAAGCATAATCTACCAAAGAGTTATTCATGAATTTTATATACACCCGACATCATGGCTTTAAAGTAAAAGAAAAACTGTTGAAAATTTAAGAAATACCTGACAAAGAAAGTACACTTTTATAATTTAGCAAAGTTTCTTTAAAAATTCATGAAGAATAAAGGAAAAAATTTATTTTTCTGGCTCATCCTGTTAACATTGCATTTTAGTTTTTCTAGTGTTAATTGAAAATCTGAAAGTTTCACTGTCTAATAGAGGCCACAAATAAAATTGTAGTTTTTTGATAAAAATACATGTAAGGAATGGTTGGAGAGATGTCTCTGTGATTAAGAGCATTGGCTGCTCCTTGCAGAAGACACAGGTTGCTAAGACCCACATGCCAGCTCACAACAATCTCTAATCCCAGTTCTAGTGGATACATAGTCCTCTTATCTATCCATGAGTGCTGCATGTATGTGGTGTACATACATGTATGTGGTGTACATACATGCCAGCAAAACACTCACAAACATAAATAAAATGACTTTTTTTTTTGCTATTTTTTTGAGACGGGGTCTCCCTTTAGTTCCAGTTGGCCTGGAGCTTGCTATGTAGACCAGGCTGGCCTTGAGCTCATAGAGATCCACCTGCCTCTGCCTCCCAAGTGCTGGGATTAAAGAAAAAAAAAAGACTTTTTAAAACTCCCTAAAAGAAATGTATAAGGAAACTATCAAGCTCTCATAGCGTTGCTAGTACAAATGGTTCTAACTACTTTGTAAGGCATGTTAACTATATCACTCAAGTTGTAAAGTTTGCATAACAAAATTGCATGCACACCTATATGTATATGGATACATGAAGCCACTCTCTCTATGGAGTATCAATATGATATAAATTAAAACACTTTGAGAAACTGGGTAATGAGGGCTGGAGGAAAGGCTCAGTGATTAAGAGCATTGGCTGCTATATCAGAAGTCCAGGGCTCCCAGTACAACAACATCACTAACTCAGGTTCCAGGAGATCCCATGTCCTCTTCTGGCCTCCATAGGCATTGCACCCATGAGCTGCACATACATGCAGGGGAAAAAACATAAACATTAAAAAATAAAAGTTAAAAAAATAATTTGAGTAATGGGGCTGGTGAGCTGATTCAGCAGTTGAAAGCTCTGGCTGCTCCTGAAGCCCTGGGTCAGTTCCAGACATCTGCATGATGGCTAATGACCATTTATAACTCTGTTTCCAGGGTGATTGATGATCTTTTCTGGCCCCTTGCATATTGCACACACATGGTACAATTATATCGTGGAGGGAAAACACAAATATGCATAAAATAAAAAATAAATTTGGAAAAATAAAAGAGTTGGGAAAGTTCATGTTTATTGCATTGTGCTTGTAATGTCAGCACTTGCGACACTGTGTTGGGAGGATTACTCTGTGTCCAGTACAGGACACAGAGTGAGAATTGTCCTCAAAAAACAAACTTCCAGACGCATGGACAAAACAAAAGCAAGGAAAGAGACAGGGTGCATGCATTATGATACATTCATACTGAGTAGAACAATGAATCCATGAAAAGGATATGTGTCTACAGAAAATGCTTCCAAAATGTATGAAAGATGTACTAGGTGTGGTGATGCACACACTTCCAGTATTTGAAAAGCTGAGGTAAGGGGGTTAAAAGTTTGGGTCACTTTGGTCATATGATGAGACCCTGTCTGGGGCAGAAAAATGAAAAACAATACAAACAAGAAAAACACCAAGCACATCCCAAAACTCATGACTAAGAAGTCACTAGAAAATGCTTGTGATATTAGAAGTATACAAACAATAGGATTCTAGTCTGTATGTGTTCAAATCTTTAAACTGATGGAAAGGCATATCCCACAAATTAGGTAGGTGTTACTTCTAAGGAGGAAAGTTAGTAAATGGTAAAATACGAAATTTAATCATGAGGCACTGGTACACTTTATATTTACAATTTCCTTTAGGGTTTTGTATAATCATATAGTCATATGATAAGTGTTTAATACAATATAGTTCAGTCTGAAAATCATGAATGCTGTAATTTTTAAGACACCGTGACATACAATTTAATGAATGTTTATTACAGGTAAATAAAAATAAAACTAAATTTCACATTTAACTTATAATGCATTTTTAACAGTATGGCTGGATTTGTTTGTCACATAATGCTTAAATACAATGTCTGTTTAAAGAATTTAATATGTGCTGATGACATTGCTCAGGGTCTGGAGAAATGCTTAGGGGTTAAGAGCACTTGCTGTCCAACCATGAGGATACGAGTTCAGATCCTAGAACACAAGTGACAACCCAAGTGTGCTCTCAACTTTGCGACATGTAACTCCAGGATTGGGGGGGGGCAGAGACAGGACGGTTACTAGGGATTGCTGGATGCCAGGCCACATGGAAAATACAAGCTTCAAGTCCAGGGAGAGGCCATGCCTCAAAGGAAACAGCAGAAAGTAATGGGGGGGGACCTTCCCCTGGCCTCCCCTGTCTGGAACACATACACAGACACATGCTTGTAAACACATACATGAGCACTCCCATACACAGACACGTGTGTGCAAACACACACAAGAGCATTCCCATACACAGACATGTGCGTGCAAACACACGCGAGCACTCCATACACAGACACATGCGTGCAAACACACACACGAACACTCCCATACACAGACACACACGTGCAAATACATGAGCACTCCCATACACAGACATGTGCATGCAAACACACACACATGAGTACTCCCATATGCAGACACAGGCGTGCAAACATATGCATGAGCACTCCCATGCACAGACACATGCATGCAAACACACACACGAGCATTCCCATACACAGACACATGCATGCAAACACACACACACTTGAGTACTCCCATATACAGACACATGCATGCAAACACACACACACTTGAGTACTCCCATATACAGACACATGCATGCAAACACACACACGAGCACTCCCATACACAGACACATGCATGCAAACACACACACGAGTATTCCCATACACAGACACATGCATGCAAACACACACACGAGTATTCCCATATACAGACACATGCATGCAAACACACACATGAGCACTCCCATACACAGACACATGCGTGCAAACACACACATGAGCACTCCCATACACAGACACATGCATGCAAACACACACATGAGCACTCCCATACACAGACACATGCATGCAAACACACACACGAGCACTCCCATACACAGACACGTGCATGCAAATGCACACACAAGCACTCCCATACACAGACACATGCATGCAAATACATACATGAGCACTCCCATACACAGAACCATACATGCAAATGCACACACAAGCACTCCCATACACAGACACGTGCATGCAAACACACACACGAGCACTCCCATACACAGACACGTGCATGCAAACACACACACGAGCACTCCTATACACAGACACATGCATGCAAACACACACACGAGCACTCCCATACACAGACACGTGCATGCAAACACACACACGAGCACTCCCATACACAGACACATGCATGAAACACACACATGAGTACTCAGAACAGAAACATATACTATACACATAGACATACATATACTCTATAATTCCTGACTTATATAGTCCCTCAAGATATTTGGTGAATTATTTAATAATCCTTTATTAGTTTAGAAACTATCACTTAAAGACAAGTAACAACAATCCTGTCACATACTGTCTTGACTTACAGTATTACTTATAGTAATATATGTTCAATTTCATCAAATTTCTCCCCCAAAACAATGTTCTTATTCATGTACTTTAGAGCCAAATTGGAGATCAAATAGAAACAAATAGTTTTCTTGAAGTAAAATTATCAAACATTGAGCTACCTAAGGGTGACTTTAAGAACCCCACAGAGGCTTGGAGATATACCCTGTTTATAATTTTAAATAAAGCCATGATTTGGGGAACTTTTAAATAAATACATCATTTATCTTTGGCACCTTTTATATTTCTTTTGTCTTTGTTATAGGTATATTTCACTTATAAATCCCTGAATCTTTTTAAACATATGTCCTGTATGAAATATTGGGCTAGATCAGAGGTTCCCTGTTTGGGGGAATATGTGGGGCTGAGATGGTGCCATTCTAGCTATAGCCATGGGTAGCCTTGAACTCACTACGTAGCCCAGGATGGTTTGATCTTTTTTATTCTTCTGCTTGCCATAATTGCAACATGTGCCACCACGCTTGGCTGATGCCAGGTCCTTCGCTAGTGTTGCCTTAGTGTCTCAAGCGTTTTCCATGATGGCTCTAGGACAAACAAAGGAACGTACAGTTCATCTTTAAAGGAGTTGGGTTCAGAAAATTTAATCAGTATTTATGTCTTCAAAACTCAGTGACAGATGTAAGTCATCAGGAACAAAAATCTTAAAGTTTCTTTCTTGAAAAATGATGATTTATTAATGGTACAGATGTACTAGTTGAGCAGTGTACAATTTCCTAAACGTTTGTAGCAGTAGAGCACTGCCTCCTACCCACCCCTGTTCCACATGGACTAGCTGACAGTACTCTTTTTAGCATCAATTTTCAAAGCTCACCCAGTTTCACAAAGGTAATGATGTAATCTAATGAATTTCAACATCATGTGAGGTTGGAACTGAAAGTCCTTGAACTAGTATTTCAAGCAATCTCACAAATAGCACATTTCTGTGTATGCTTCCTTGACAATTTTTAAATAGCCCTCTCACCCTATCTCTGTGAGTCTGTAGCAACAGAGGAGGCAGGTTGGCTCACAGTGTGGGTACAACAGGACTTCTAGTTTCTCTTCCATTGCTGTGACAAAACACTCTGACCAACACCAACTTGGAGAGGAAAGGGTTTATTCAGCTTACATCTCCTAGGTCACAGTTCATCACTCAGGGAGCCCAAGGCAGGAACTCAGGGCAGGAACATGGAGGCAGGAGCTGAAGCACAGGCCATGGAAGAATACTGTTCACTGACTCGCTCCCCTGGCTCATGCCCAGCCTGCCTTCTTATACGGTACACAACAACCTGCCCAGGGTGGCACCACTCATTGTGGGCTGGGCCCTCCCACACTGCTCAACAATCAAGACGATTCTCCACAGATGTGGCCACAGGCCAATCCAATGGAGCCAATTCCCCAATTGCTCCCTCAACCCAGGTGTGTCAAGTTGACACTAAAGCTATCCAGCACAATTGACCCCTTGTCAACTTGACACACAAAACACATCACTATTAAACCACCACCTTTCCAAATGTTAACATTAATCACAACCTAAGACAGTACAACCTTAAAAGCCCCACAGTATTTAAAATGTCCAAACGCTTAAAAGTTCACAGTCCATTAAAAATCTCTTAACTGTGGGCTGCTGTAAAATCCAAAACAAGTACTGTCTTATTTCAAAGGGAAGAATCAGGCACACTCAAACAAAACCTAAGTCCAGCAAGTAGCTCAAGGCTGGACACCTGGGACTCACAATCTTCTGGGCTCCAAAAGTGTTTCGGCAGCTCCCCTTTTCTGACTCTGCCATCCATGGCGCACACAGCTCATCTCGAAGGCCCAGGCCAACTCCATTCCACACCTGCTGCTGCTCTTGGTGGTTGTCCCATGGTCCTGGCATCTCCAAAAAGCTGGGGTCACCACTGAAACTGAGGCAACACCTTCACCAATGGTCTCTTCTGACCTCTCCTGGTGCCAAGCTTCAGCTTCTCTCCATGACCCCTGCAATCCTGAGGTCTTCACTGCAACTGAAGTGTACTTCCACCAATGGTCTTTCCTGACCTCTCACAGTGCCAAGCCTTGGCTGCTCTCTGATCCCTTCAAATTTCAACACCAGAACCATATAGGAGACTCTTACACACTACCAAGTTCTGCTTCTGGCTTGAGATGGAGGCTCAGGCCCCTTCTGGAACACAGCTTCTGTGTGCTGACCCTGAAGAAATTCTTCCCAGAAGATTTCACGACAGTGATGCTTGTCTCTTGTTACTTACAGCTGATTTTTCAGCCCCAGCTAACCAGCATCAATTGTCCCAGTACAACAAAGATTTCCCTTCAGGTTCTGGTCTCTTGTTACTTACAGCTGATTCTTCAGCTCCAGCTGACCAGACCCCACAGATTAAACAGTCCTGATGATCTCTGCTTCCCTTTGAAACTAGAAACTTCACAAGCCAGGCCTCCATCTTCTACAACTCTTTCAGCAAAACTGCTCCAAGCTCCACAGCCATGATCTTTAGGTATTCAATGATTTTCCCAGCCCAAAGTTCCAAACGCCTCCACAATCGTTCCCCAAAACACCAAGTTCAGGTCTGTCACACCAATACCTCACTCTCTGGAGCTGAATGTGGTGATTTGAATGAGTGTCCCCCATAGGCTTTAAGTATTCATACATTTTGTCCCCAGTTGGTGGCACTGTTCTTGGAGGTCTTAGAAGGTGTGGCCATGCTGGAGGAAGTACATCATTGGGGGCAGGCTTAGTGAGTTTAACAAGCCTTGAGGTCTCCAGTCTCCCTCTCTCTGCTTCCTGTGCTCATTTCGAGTTGTGACCCTAGGCTTGCTGCTCCAGCCCCAGCCACCATGCTTCCCACCACAATGGACTCTGATTCCCTGGAACTGTCAATTGTAAGCTCAAATAAACTCTTCCTTTTATAAGTTCCCTTGCTCATGTTGGTTTTATCGCAGCAACAGAAAAGTGACTAATACAGTTATTTGGTACCAGAGAGTGGGCTGTTGGCTGTGAAGAACTTGACCATGTGGATGTTTGGAGAAATGTAGAAGACTTTGGAACTTTGGGCTAGAAAAGTTGTTGATTACTGTAAGCAGAGCTTAATGGGCCATTCTAGTAGAAGCCTGGAAGAAAGCATTGCTGCAAAAAAAGTAGTTCCAGAGGAAAATAAAGACTTAGGCAGCAACTGGGATATTTTGATAAAGAGTCTGGCAGCAGTTTGCCTACAGCCCAAATGCTTGCCTGATGCTAAGTTGAAAAGCAGTGGACTAATGTCTTTGGCAGGGGATATTTCAAGACAGCCTAATGTAGAAATGGTGGTGTGGCTGTTGATGGTGAATATTGTGCAGATCTACAGTGAAGAAGAGCATACGGGGCAGAAAGAAATGCAGAATGTACCATTTGGATCTGAAAACTGCACTAGGAAGATTAAAGGTGGGGCCAAGGCATGTGAAGGAGAGGTTCTGATAAGGAGACTAAAGTGATTAAGGAGAGGCCTAGCTATTTACAAGTAAACAATGGGAAAGGTGAGATTAAAGTGATTAAGGAGAGGCCTTGAGGTTTATAAGTAAACAACAGAATCAGTACCTTCAGGGCAAGAGCACACCCAGCTAAGCCTCCAATTTTTGAAAGGAAAATACTGAAAGCATTTTCTACTCCAACAAGTCCAGGACAGAGAAAATTTGCAAATGTAGTTAAAGTAGGAGAGAGTCTATCCCGAACTTGCAGCCAAACTCAGCAATTTCATTCACTTGGTGCTGGCTTTAGAGGCATGAAGTTTGCAAGAGTGAAGGGGTCATCAGTTCTTCCTCCTCAGTTTCAGAGAGCCACAGAGGCCAGGCAGAGTGCAGTGGGGGCATCCCCGAATAAAGAAGGCCCTGATAGGCCATTGTGTGAAGCTGTGAATGTGAAGCCTGGTTGGCAGTGGAGACCCCAAGAAGGCATTCAAGATGCCAGAGCTGTGACATATTTGCCAAGGAGAGCTACATACAGGGAGTGGTACCAGCCTAAGAAAGAGATGTATGTTGCAAGCAAAGCTGGAAGAGCTGAGCCATCTAAGCCCTTTGGAAGTAAAGTCCCAGAAGTCACACATGGAGTTACTGGACTTGGTGTTTGCCCTGCTGGTTTTCAGTCTTGTTTTGGTCCAGTATTTCCTCACTATGCTTCTACTCCTCCCTTTTGGAATGGGAATGTGTATTCAGTCCACTGTATGTTGGGAGTATGTAATTTGCCTTTTGATTTTACAGAAGTTTACAGTTAAGAAATCGGCCTGTGTCTCAGAAGATATTTTGGACTATAGACTTGAATAGAATTGAGACTGGTAAAGACTGTGGGGACTTTTAAGGTTGGACTAAATGCATTTTGCATTTTATATGGTCATGACCCTATGTGGGCCAGGGAATGGAATGTGGTGGTCTGAATGAGTGTCCCCCATAGGCTTTAAGTATTCAGACATTTTGTCTCCAGTTGGTGGCACTGTTCTTGGAGGTCTTAGAAGGTGTGACCATGCTGGAGGAAATATGTCATTGGGGTCGGGCTTAGTGAGTTAAACAAGCCTTGCAGTCTCCAGTCTCCCTCTCTCTGTTTCCTGTGTTCGTTTCCAGTTGTGACCCTGAGCATGCTGCTCCAGCCCCGGCCACCATGCTTCCCGCCGCAATGGACTCTGGAACCATCAATCGTAAGCTCAAACAAACTCTTCCTTTTATAAGCTCCCTTGCTCATGGTGGTTTTATCACAGCAACAGAAAAGTGATTAATATAAGGACGTAAAGGTTTGTCTTTAGCAGAAAACCATTCTATATTGGGGGAGGATTGTGGCACGAGGAATCTATAGCAAGCAAGGGAACCACTACACTTTTTCATTCTGCGTTCTTCATGATGAAAAGTCCATTCATCTTTCCAAAAGTATGAGTGGTGAAAGGACTCACCATGTTCACTCATAGCTAAGGAGCTAGTGGCAGTTGTGGCTGTAAGAGGAGGAAGAGCCACCACTTCTCTTTAGGGATGCTGCCCCTGGTATTTCCTAAGTCCCAGGAACATAATGGCAGCACCAACTGGGCTCAGTGCATTTAAAGAAAAACACACATTGTTAGGAGGGAGAAGTAGTGGAGAGTAAGGGAGGTCTTGGAGAGAAGAGCGTGGAAGAGGGATTTGAGCAAAACACATTGTATAATTGTATGAAACGCTCAAACAGTGGAAACATTTTTTAATATTTTTATTGAAGTTTTGCACATTTCATACAATATTTCCAATTTAGACTCATTCGCCTTTCCATGCCCCCCACCCCACCTGTGTTCATCCATTCTGCCATACATGTCTTGCATCTTTTTCTCAGTCTTTTTTTTTTTTTTTTAAATTAATTTTTATTGATGCTTTGTGCATTTCATACATTTTTTCTAATTTAGTTCAGGCTTATTTCCCTTTTCCCCCCCCCCACCCCCACACCCCCAGCCCAGATCATGCACATTTGCCATAACTGTCCTGCATCTTTCTCTCAGTTTTTTTTTTTCATTTTTAGCTATAAGTGATAATCCATGAGTACAAGCATCCTTCATGCAAAACCTATCTGCAGGCTGTTGTGCCCCAAACACCTACAGCCCCACCATCCAGTGGGGGTGACAGAGTGTTTGTTCAATCAAGTTGATCAAATGAGTGTCCAGACTACATTGCTGTAGTTTCACCATTTCACCCCAATCGCAGCCCTTACATTCTACCACGCCCCCTCTCCGCAGGTTGTTCCCTAGGCTTAGAAAAGGGCACAGGTGGATGAGAGGTAAAACAGTCCACTCTTCTGGAGCTGTTGACTTGGACTCTGGTCAATCTGGCTGTTTCCTTTCATGGGCTGACAGTTTGTCCAGGAATAACCTTTCGTCCTACTAATGAAGAACAAGCAATTAGATATATAGGTATTTAAGCAGCACTAATAGTTATGGTAGGTTACTTTAGCATAGACACATGTTTGGATATGTCAATCCATGAATTACAATTTTCCCCCCTGTTAAATATGACAGGGTCTTTACTGTGACTTATAACATCTAACCTGTAGAGGATGTAAGCTGTGCATCAGCCATGGTTATTTCTCCAAGGGGAGAGCCAATAGCCAATTAGATTGGGATATACAGGCACATGGCTGCCTCTGCTGCACAGTATTTCCAGGCAGGTGAGGTGTAGCTTGGTGCTGACGTGGAGTCTTGCTTGACTCAGGAGACCCATATTGCTTTTATTTTTGGTTTAGGTTTGGTAACGGCTTCTTTTTTCTCTTGGGGCATTCCAGAGGCCATCTGACACTTGCATGTGTGGTCTCAATACATCTCCCATGTTAACGTCAGGTCTTCGGCAGCAGGGTCTTATTGCCTCTCCTCCTGTAGGTATCCCAACTTAAGAGGCAAGGAGCCCTTACCTTTTGTGGGGCCTTGAATCCCCTGCGCCAACATCCACACTGGTAGAACAAATCCCATGCTGATGTCAGAGCTCCTGTATTAATATATTTTGCTCTTTCAATTTTAAGAAGCATATTTAATTGACGTGAGCTCAGGCAAGTACCCAGTTTCGCCTAGACACTGTCTACAGGACACATGGTGTTAGGACTTAGTAAAAGTAAAAGTAAACCATGTGTATATTAAACAACATTGGTTTACAGAATCTGATAAAAATGGTAATGCATCTGAATTAAATGGAGATATAATTCGCTGTTGCCCACATTTGCTTTACATAAAATCTGTAGAGCAAGAACTTTGGGATTGACACATACAAATGTTCTCTATAATTTCTCTGTTGTACAGTATCACCTTGTAGCATTCTCTTTAAGATGATTTAACGTAAAAATTAAGTTTGCTTCCCAAGTTAATCATATATAGTCACCCAAAACAACATGGGTGAATTTCTCAGTCTTTTTAAAGTTTTTCTATGCAGAGGTTTACTGTTTGGGGCAGAAGTTCACTGTTTCAGTCAGCTCTGTGACCCAGTCCTTTTCCTGTTGTTACCTCCAATTTTTATTGCTCCAAAATATGCCTATGTATATGTCATACTGTACCAAAATTATGATGTCTGAAAATAAACTGTTTTTTTTTCTTATTTCAATAAATTATTTTTAATTCCAAAATATGTTTAGGAATTTTCATTTTTCCATTTAATTTTATATTACTCTAAAATATGCATACACACCCTCTACCCATATACCAAAATTACAAAGTCTGAAAATAAGTGGTAGGTTAATTCTAGAGCCCATTAAGGGATTCACCTTTTTAAAAGTATTGAAAAGCAACACAGAGAGGAGTCAATGATTTAGTCTGATGTGTCTGTACATAGTATTATCTCTCAGGTTACCCAAGCTTGTAAATATGACAACCTCCTTTTCATCAAATCTAAACTCCAGTGTTCTATGATGAGAGAATACATAAAGATATTCTGACAGAAGTCCAGCATCTGCAAGTGCTCAATACATATTTTCTGTCAAAATGATATTTTGTGGTTAGTTGAGCTTGAAGAAATAATTGTAATAATGATGAGTTTTTATTAAGCAACCAAAAAGTTTATAAAGTCAAGTATATCACTATATTAAAATAGGGTACTGAGACTTAAGTGTTCATTAATCAGTTCAAATTACTATCCGTCTTTTCTCTGAGTTTTTTCCCATTTTGTTTCCCAGTAGTCTAAACTTTCAAGAGGAAACACATAGTAATTGTTTTCTGTTGTACATCAGTATAATCTAAAAGCTATACTTTATATCTCAGAGTTTCCAGATTTGTTAAAAGGTAGTATGGTCCTAGGAAACTAAGAATCACACACAGAGATATGTGATTCATCAGATTGCTTGAAATACTAGCTCAAAGAATTTCAGTTCCAACTTCAGATGATGTTGAAATTCATTAGATTACATCATTACCTTTGTGAAACTGGTAGAGCTTCCAAAATTGAGATGATGAAAAGAGAATACTGTCAGCTAGAACATCCCTGGAAAAAGGGAAAGAGGAGTAGAGCTGAGGAGTAAAAGACAGCAGTACTATAGATAGGAGAAAACTTGTCATGCAAGCTTGTCCCGTTCTTATCAGTTGGCAAAGCATTTGTAATTGTGCCCTGTTTCAAGAAGTGACGTAAATATTAACCTAAAAGCCTTTTGTCAGATCATGACAACTATGTAAACTTCAGATCTGGTTGATGGAGGTCAATTACTACAATGTTTGTCTACATCTGTGGCTGCATAATGTGAGATTACCATACAATATTGCTTAGTTGGTATTGCCCCTGTAAACTTTGATTTCTGTGCATGGTAAAGCAAAGTAGCTGTGTAAAGTGAAACTACTCCAGAAGTCTGTTGTACCAGGGAGGATAGAATCCCACAAATCTGCACCGAAGTGATCACCTCCAATAAGCAGGAAGAAAACAGAGAATTGAGTAGGATGACTCTACATACTTTAGAACAGGAACCTATAAAACAGTAGTAATAAGCCAGGATTCTCTAACTCCCAAAGGAATTTAAAAATCTCCATCTAAAAATCTTAGAAAAATCTATTTACCTGGATATTATATTTACCTTTGTTCCCTCAAAGACATTTCGATGGGAGATTTCCATTCTCATATCTCTGTGTCCACTAGAGGCCAATAAGGAAGCAAAACCTATTTCTAAGACAAGGAATTGGCACAGAAAGATGATCCTATTACCTCACGGAGAATCCTTATTTTTATTTATAGAAATTACAATTGATCAGGATGAAGAAAGAAGGAAGGGAGAAACTTAAGAAAGAAATTAGCAACGGACAGGTGTAGAAGATATTGCAGACATGTACACAGTATCTTAATGGAGAATTTCCTTTGTGATCCATTGTGTTGATGAGGTCCCATTGGAATCATACTAGCCTTTTGAATGACAGAAGTGGAACTGTATCTGAATGGGAAAGCTAATGCGGACAAGACAGGCTCTACTACTTCAAAGGTAGAAATCAAAAGAAAAGACCTGTCA
The DNA here is from genome assembly GCA_009823505.1 of Rhizomys pruinosus. Classification (NCBI taxonomy): domain Eukaryota; kingdom Metazoa; phylum Chordata; class Mammalia; order Rodentia; family Spalacidae; genus Rhizomys; species Rhizomys pruinosus. The sequence continues at coordinate 1,023,279 of VZQC01004012.1, forward strand.
AGTTTCTTTGAGTGCAAAAAGTGGACAGGATAATGTTCAAATACGTGCAAAACGACATTGATTTTTAAGTGATATTTTTGAGTGCTATGAAATTTTATTTATTTATGTTTTTATTCAAAACCATTTTTGGTTGAAGTTTTGTACATTTCTTAATCAAATTTAGACTCATTCCCCCTTCCTTGCCCCGCCCCACCCTGCCAGCGCTCATGCATTCTGCCATACATGTATGTCTTGAATCTTTTTCTCAGTCTTTTTTAAAATTTTCAATGTGGAAGTTTACTGTTTGGGGAAGAAGTTTACTGTTTCAGTCAGTTCTTTGATACAGTCTTTGTTGTTGTTCTTTCCAATTTGTATCATTCCAAAATACGTATGTATACATACCACACATATACCAAAATTATAATGTCTGAACATAAACTACAGGTTACTTCCAAAACATGTTTAGGGATTCACATTTTGACAGTAGAGTTATATGCAGGTAAAGAAAAAATATTACTTTACATTCCTACATTACATAGCAAGTTGATGGGTAACATCAGGTATTATATTTACTTAAAAAGAAAGAAAAAAAGAATTATTCAGTTTGCCTTACAAATAGAGATTTAGTGCTAGGATCCACAAATGAGGGACACCATACACCATTTGTTTTTTTGGAAGTATGTTACTTTACTTAGCATAATGGCTTCTAGCCCCATCCATTTACCTGCAAAGTTCATGATATCATCTTTCTTTACTGCTGCATAGAATTGCATTGTGTATATGTATCACATTTTCTTTATCCATTCCTTGGTTGAGGGACACTTGGGTTGCTTCCAGCTCTTTGCTATTGTGAAGAGAGCTGCAATAAACATAGATGTGCATGTATCTCTGCAATAAGGTGAGTCTTGAGGGTATATACCCAGGAGTGGTATGACTGGGTCAGGTGATAGACTCATTTTGAGTCTCTTGAGAGTTCTCTACACTGCTTTAATAAATGTCAGAAAGTATTTTTTGAATGCTGAACCAGGTAAAATTAGCAGTGATATAAATTTGGGAGCTCTGAAGTTAATAGAAGGAAAGGATCTTGTCTAGGTATGAAACCTGCAAGTGCCCACTACACAGGGTATATATTTCTGGCAACTTAGGGCTGGGGGATGAGGTATTTGTGTGTGTGTGTGTGTGTGTGTGTGTGTGTGTGTTGTATGTGTGTATTGTATGGGTGTGTTCCCAAGTGCATGTGTGTTCTTGTGTATGTACATGCAGGTGCATGTTTGTCCATTTGCCTGTGGAAGCCAGAAGTCAACCTCAGATTTTGTTCCTCAGTGTCCATGCACTTTTTTTTGAGACAGGGTTTCTGGCCTGTAACCCACCAAGTAAGCTCAGCTAGTTGGCCAGGGAGACCAAGGGCTTTTCTTGTCTCCCTCTCCCCAGCACTGAGATTACAACTGCATGCCACCATGCCTGGCTTTTCATAAGTGGGTTATTGGGAGGAAACACATATTCTCATGCTTGTGTGGCAATTACATGGCTGGCAGCTATTTCTTAAGCCCAGAACTTCATTTTTAATGATTGCTTAAGATCAAGTCACAGGCAAAGACCAGGCCACCTTGCTGTTGTAGAGAGCAATTAGGTTGGAGGCCCTTGTAAAATGGTCAGATTTACAAAGATCTAAATTGAGGAATGGACAAAAAGAAATTAACTCTGACTCTGAGTAACTTCAGCAAAAGAGGAAGAAGTAATTTCTCAAAATAGTCTTTGGACATCAAACTATACTTCATTGGGCTTGAAAGTTGAAGTCATGTGTTTTTCAATTATATATTGGCAATTTAAAGAAGAGATTAACTTATACCTTTCTAGGACACAGAAAAAGTAGATAACTCTTTCTAGATAAAGAGTCTCATATCAAGAGTCAATAAATTCCCAGAGTTAAAATCAAAGATCATAATCAAATAAGTAAAGTACTCTATGGAGCAACATTACTGACATAGTAGAAACACAAATATTGAAGCTGTTAGAAATAGAAAATGAGTATAAATATTATATTTATATACTTATATAAACAAAATATGGAATAAAACAGAGTAAGAATAAAAAACCGTATCAAGATAGTTGAGCACGCACAGTTGATAAAATGCAAATGGAATGATCACAGGAATCAGAGCTTCCCAGATAGCTGCTCAGTTATTCATAGGACCACACAGCATGCACAAGTCCCACATAAGCTCAAACCAGGCAAAATCCTAGCATAGACTTGGGGAAGTGGGTAAGAAACCCAGCCCTATCTGAGGAACTACTGGCAAATGATGGCTGCCAGGAGGGGGGAGTTAGTCTCCTTTAAGTTTGAGACACTTTATAGGTTGACCAGGCTCCAGTGGATAAACCCACCCCCAAGGGAATTTGGGGATACAAATCTGACTCTCTCTAGATGATAGATAGATAGATAGATAGATAGATAGATAGATATAGATATAGATATGATAGAGATAGAGATAGAGATAGATATATGGTCATCATATCTATAGATAGAGATAGATATATGGTCATATCTATATCTATCTATCTATCTCTATATATGTATATAGAGATATATGTATATAGATATGTACATATGTATATGTACATATCTCTATATATGTATATATAGAGATAGATAGATAGATAGATAGATAGATATGTTCAGAAACTTGGTGGTGAGCTATAAAAGGTTGCAGATATGAGAGAAAAAATCTAAATATGATCAAAATATATTGTGAAAATGTGCAAAACTTCAATTAAAATTTTTAAAATAATATTTTTAAAAACATATAACATCCTAAAATGAAATTAATGACAGAGGATCTGAAGAAATCGTACTTTGTGCTCAGAGAGACAAAGTGATGGGACAACATAAAAGAACTTGAGGAGATGAAAGAATTAGTGTACTTAGGTCACAGTCCCACACATATCTAATCAAAATTCTAAAACAAGAGAATACACTGAAGAGAGATAATGAATGTGAAAGCACAGGGGAAACAGTGGAGAATTTCCCTGAAATACGGAGACAGGTGGAGTAATGTCAACAATGTCAGTCAGGAGAATTATAAAGAAAAACTGGAAAATACCCAAGTAAGAGAATAGATGTTTAGAAAAAGCAAAGAGACAAGATAGATAATAAACAGTAAATAACAATTAGACAAACCATTGGTTCTCAATATATTTCTAGTGGAAGCCAGGAGCCATCAGAAAATTTCTTCTGAGGGCTTCTTATGTAGAATCATAAGTAAGCAAAGAAATATTCCAAAAAATCAAATTAAAACACATTCAAAAGTATGTGGTCTATGATGCTGAATACATATTACAAAATTGAAATATTTCTCAATATCCAATGAAATAACAGTGCTTAAGCAAATACTGTACTAAATAAGGTATGTATTTTGAAAGATGCCAGATGATATGGAAGTGGAATGCTAATGTTAAGTGGCAATTATATATATTATTTTTATTCTCTGAATGTCTAATTTTATAATAATTTTAAAGAATCTTTAGAATATGGTCAATACAAGGGGAAATTTAATTCTAAACTTAATATTTATCATCTTTTAGTGCTGAGATTACTTTTTGTATTCTATATTAACTCAAAGAGGCAGGCAGAGAAAGGGAATGAAAAGAGAGAGAGAAAGAGAGGGAATATGAACATGTACACTTATCAAATGAGGAAACAGACACAGAACTGAAATAGCTTGAGAAAAAATATTCATGCCAATGCAAAAGGAAGTGTGTCCAAGTACCAAGGGCTTATTCTGAAGAAAAACGAGAGAATTAAATCTACATTGGGAGTTCTCCTTGAAGGGGAGACCTCTTAACGTTTGATAGACGGATTTGGCCTAAGTATAACAAGGAAGAGAAGCCAACTGCCTTCCAAGTCAAGCAAGATTCTACACCTCAAAGGACACGAAGAGGAGATGGCAAAAACAATATCGTTAGAGTAATTACAACTACACAAGAAAATAATGAGAAATGAAACTCAGTAGACTAAATAATGAGAAATATTTGAAATGGCAGCCTAAGAAATTACCTTTGAAATACTATCTTCTGGCTGTAACACATGATTGCACTGAAGAAAGTATTCATATTAGCTGTGGTTGCTTGTGCAAGATTTGCACAAGATCAAATCAGACAAATTCCCACATAATTGGAAGTTTTCTCCTCTTATCGAGGAGCTATTGGAAGTTGATAGCTGCTGGGAAAAGGAATATGGTAGATTTTAAAGCTCCAGAGAATGGGTACACACCCATGCACAGATGGCCAGACTAATTAGACTTCAGTGGGTTTTTAAAAATGGACATGAAGTTAGGATAGGGAGCTGTTGAGGGGAATACTTGGAGAGTTGGACAGGGAAGATGAATTATGGGTTTGGCTAATAGACTATTTCATTTTATATATGTCTAAAATTCTCAAAGCATAAAAGACGTGGTTAATAAAACAGTACATAAGAAAACATTTTACTGGAAAGAAAAATCATCTTCTGTCAGTATATTTGACAGTAAAGCTAAGGAAAATGCATAGAAATAAGTCTTTTAAGAGAGAAAAAGAAAGAAGTTATCCGTTGTGATTGGCATTCGGTATGTAAAACTGGTGTTTTACATTTACTTTTTTTTTAATTTTATTTATTTGTTTATGTGTATGAATGTACTGTCTGCTTGCAAGTCTGTGCACCCGTGTCGTGCAATGCCGCGGAGGTCAGAAGAGGGTTTCCGATTCCCCTGGAACTGGAGTTCTCCTGGAATTGGAGTTTCAGACAGTTCTCAGCCGACATGTGGGTGCTGGGGATCGAACCCGGGTCCTCTGTAAGAGCAGTCAGCGCTCTTAACCGCTAGGCCATCTCTCCAGCCCCTTACATTTACTTTTAATTTAAGTCAAAATAGTACCTTATCATCATGTCTTTCTATATTAATTTTCAAAAGATACCAAATAAAATCCACCATTGCTGCTTATTTTAGGAGTTTGGGTAAAGTTTACATGACATGACTTTTTTGTTTCATATTAGGAATTGTAGTCTGAGCTACTCAACGATCAAGTCATTCAGATATGAAAGCACTGCTGAGGATGGTAGATGCCCAGAAAAGAAATGATTTGAAATTACCTATGGTAGTATCACATATTCATATTTTTCAACAGCAAATATTTTGTTGTACCCCCAAACACCCCAAATCATTCCTATAACCCAGGATCTCATTTTTGGAGGTGTATAACCCAAATCCCACTCACCATCCTGCTGCATTTCCTTTTACAGAAACATAGACTCCATCCAAAATTGTCTAATATCCTTGTTTATAACCATTGTGGTTTGCCAAATCAAAGCTGCTGAATTTGAAACAAGTTCAACATCATTCCCTTCAAGGATCAATTCATCCTTCTGGGCTTGAGAAACAGAACAAGGAACAACTATCCTCAGCCAAATCTTGCAGATGTATTTTACACCCAAGAAATTTCAGATTCAACTAGAAACCCACTCTCCTGAATAATGCCAGGGAGACTGAGCACTACTTGGTGTAATTGCAGTCCTTCCGAGGAGTCCTCTGGGATCCTTCAAAATAAATCTGCATTCCTTGAGAGTGATGTTGATGTTTTCTGGAATGCTAACGGCCTGCTGAGAATGGTCATCATTCTTGCAATACACGCAGCAAAGAGCCACAGAATCATTTTATTGCATGCTTTTCTATAATTGTCGCTTAATTCTGTCTCCAAGAAAATGTTGAAAATCTCTTTGTGCTTCATTAAACGTGTAGAATTAAGTACATGGGACTTAATGATATTTTTCATACATACATTTAATGAATTTATATGTCCCATCCAAGAATTCAATGATTATTGAGTGTCATTCTATATTTATGATATTATCATGGGAAATTTTTAAATTATAAACAATAGAGACCCTTCTAACTATATATTGTTTGACACATTATCAGATCACAGTTTTACCCAGTGTATATTGAAGAAAATATTTCTATCATGTAGATTGGCTTTATGGTAAATGATGAGACTTATGGAGCTCTGAGATCACTGAAGGGGAATGAGTATGTAGTGACTGTTGAGAGGGCACATGCCAGCCAGCCATCATGGCTCATGCCTTTAATCCCAGCACTCAGGAGGCAGAGGCAGGAGGATCTCTGTGAGTTCAAGGCCAGCCTGGTCTACAGAGTGAGTTCCAGGCCAGCTGGGGCTACAGGGAGACTCTGTCTCAAAAAGACCAAAAAAAAAAAACAACAAAAACAAAACTATTTTATAGCCAGCCATCATGGCTCATGCCTTTAATCCCAGCACTCAGGAGGCAGAGGCAGGAGGATCTCTGTGAGTTCAAGGCCAGCCTGGTCTACAGAGTGAGTTCCAGGCCAGCTGGGGCTACAGGGAGACTCTGTCTCAAAAAGACCAAAAAAAAAAAAAAAAAGGAGTGCACATGCCTTAAAGGAAAGTAACAATTCCGGGTGATGCCAGAGCCAGAGTCCTCACTGCTAATGTGAGGCAAATTTTTGAGCCGGTAAAGGCTGCCCCTAAAGCGACCTGCCTACTCTCAGGGATGCCTGGGTGAATTGATCTGCCTGATCCCTTGTGCACAATAAAGAGAGACTGTAAAAAGAAAAAGAAAAGGTGCACAGGCCATCCTTTATGAGCGAGCTTACAGGTAATTAGGAAGGATGAGGCTTTTCAGATCCATTTAGGCAAGAAAGACTTAAAAACAGCATGAATTAAAGTATTTCACAATCTCTGTTTTCTATATCGCATCAGGCTGATACCACAAACCCATATCAACCTCAGAGAAACAGCATCTGCCAGATAAGTTTGTATGACTCATGATTTTCACTTCACCATACTAGTTTTTGAGAACTTAATGACAGAATTTCTTTTTCTCAAGTTTTGGGTACATAAAAATATTTATATATCTGGGAGGAAAATTCATACTAAACAATAAGTAAAAAAGCCAGTCAATTAAAATATTGCCATATTACTTGAAAGTAATTGTTTGAAAAATTCTATAATATCTTTTTCATAGGGTTGACCAAAAGATGTTTTGTGGTACTTTAAATCTATAAAACAACCACATATTTTAAATACATATATATATTTATAGAGATAGATGATAGATAGATAGATGATAGATAGATTGATAGATAGATAGATAGATAGATAGATAGATAGATAGATAGATAGATAGATAGATAGATATCTTATGGTAGCAATTCCTTTGTAAAGAAAGAATTAGGTCTTACACAACTTCTAGAAAATCTTGGGTAGATCCTGTCTATAAAGATAGCAACCAGGAAAGGTGGTCAAATGATGCTACGACAACTTTAGTTTGGGGTCTGTCAAAAGCCTATTTCTAGTCCACAAACCTTCTCTCTTCAAAGTATGATTAATTGAAAATGTAAAGGAGTATAGATTTAAAGGGGGAGACTTGTACACACACGATGTTGTGAGGTGTGCAAATTAAACAAATTACCTTCATTACTTGATCCAGGCTTAATTATGATTAGATGAGGTGTTTTCTAATACCAAGCACTTCTGGAACTTTTTCTATTTTTACTATATTTAAACACAAAGCTGTCTTTGTGAACACAGAATTTCTTTTGTGTGCTCAATACTCTCATTTGTTTAAATTTTTAAAAATTTTTATTTATTTTTGTATGTGTATGAATGTACTGTCTGCATGTAGGTTTGTGCACCCGTGTCATGCAATACCTCGGAGGTCAGAAGAGGGTCTCAGATTCCCCTGGAACTGGAGTTCTCCTGGAATTGGAGTTACAGATGAAACAGAGTAAAAGTGTCAGCTCTCTAGGTTGAAAGCCATTTATCTGGGAAATGATCACTCAGTGTTGGTGTGAGTTTCTGGCTTTATGCAGTAACAGTAAACAGTTCAAAGCTTTTCTTCTTGGAAAGTAGCATAGTTTTTGTGTTTTGGGGATAAGAAAGCAAACACTACACCAGGTCTACTTCCAGTTTCTTTGGCTGTATCAATTGCTTCAGAAAACTTGCTTCTTTTTAAATTTTTAAACCCAATGTTTACTGAGAACGTAATTTTTATCAGCTTTCTTTCACTTTACTTGATGTTTAATTCTCATTAAACCAAGTAATTTGTTTATTGGTCATGGTGGTGGCTTCTGGAGACAAAAATCTCCCTTTGGAGCCCAGACTGGGCTGGAACTCAGTTTCCTTATTGTATGTAACTTCCTAAGTGCTGAAATCAAAAGCGTTTTCATTTTTAATTGATACATGAAAATTACACATATTAATGGGAAAGTATAGTAGTTACATTTCTGTTTGTTGTGATAAAACAACATGACCCAAAGCAACTTAGGGAGGAAAGGGCTTATTTTAGATTACAGTTCCAGAGGGATAGAGTCCATCATGGCAGAAAGGCAGGAGCACGAAGCAGAGAAGGAACAGGGATGGGACCCAGGTTGCAGCCCGGAAGCCCACTGGCAATCACGTGTCTCCTTCATCAAGTTTTCTCCACCTACTAAAGGTTTCAGAACCTCTCCAAACAAGGCTCCACTCAGGCCCAAGGGATCAAATCCATAAACCTATTCAGGATGTTTATCATTCAAACCACCAAAGATATACTCTATGTCATGGGTGGTAAATGTATTCATTCTATAATGTTTAAATCAGATTAAATATACCTTTTCCAACCATTATTGCATCTTCATGAAGAAAACAAGTGTTTTGTCCTTCAGTACTTCAAAGTTTTCACCCCTTTTAAGGTTTCTGCTGAGGTTTTTGTTGACAGGCAAACCGAAGCACTGTTTGGTGTTGTTTGTTCTTCAAAAGCTGACTTCCATCCAAACTCTGGTCTGTTCCCTCGTTTCCCCTCAAAGGATAAATAGACATAAAAACTTAAATCATTCAACAATTTAGTACATTCCTATTATTGTCAGAGAGAATACATAATGCAAATTAAATTTCCCTTGTACGATTTGTCATTGAAATGAATGCCAAAGATATCGATTCATACTATATACATATATAACTCATTCGATGACTCTACATGGGGCAATATGCATGTTTTGAAGTCAGAAGAGGGTGTCAGATTCCCCTGAAGCTGGAGTTAGGGACCAGTTGCTAGCCACCATGTAGGTGCTGGGAACTGAACTTGGGTCCTCTGCAAGAGAATCCAGTGCTCTTAACCTGTGAGCTATCTCTCCAGAGCCCCCCTACTCATTTATTTTAAAGATAGCTGTTTAACTGGAAAACATTGTCTTTGGGAAGCAACCAGATATTTACATTTATTAAACTATGATTTTCTTGTTCATTCTTGGAATTAAATATATTATTTTATGCTGGCCACTTTTGTGAGTTAATTTTCAGTTAATTTTCAGTTCTCACATTATAATTGTATTAGTTATCTTTAGACAGTTTCGGATTATGTCTTCAATCTTGGTCTTTGCTTTTAATTTATGAAGCGGAATTTACTTGTTCATTGGTGTAAATAATTTTCAATATCTTGCCAAACAGCCTGTGGCAAGTGAAAGCTCAAGTTGAATATATTACAATTTTCTGTTTGAGTGGAATACAACAAAAACAAATTATGCTGCAAAGTGAAGTTCATTGAGTTGCAGGCAGTCATGAGTAATTCAAAAATTCCTTTTTTGTCTGTAATTAAGAAAACAAATTTCCACTACATATTTGGGAGGCAAATGGTCCTGTGGCTTTAAGAATTCTCCATTTGACTTTATTGTTGTGTTATTCTATATCACCATGTGCATAAATGCTTCATATATCATACAGCATCTTGTTCCAGAACTTACTATATTAGAATCAGAATCAATAGCTATATAGGTCAGTTTTATTGGTTTTATGTACTGAGATTGTTCTTTAAATTTCAGCTGGTGAAGAAAGTGCTCTTCGGTTTCGTCAAGTCTTATGGAAACTCTCTAGTAGCTCAGGACTTTTCACACATTGTGGTGGCTATAATGTGTTAAGAGTGCGTTGTCAAGTTGGTGCCCATCAGGGCTGGATCTAGCCAGGAAAGCCTGAAGCCTGGGGTGTGTGAACTCAAAATGAGAGCAGCTGCCAGGAAAGCGCTGGAAAAGAAGGACAACTGTGATGCATGTTGCCCTCTGACTGCAGCAACCTCTGGGCCTGTGGTAGAGCACACAAAATATGGTAGGATCAAAGGAGCTGGGAGAGGAACTCACTTGCTGGAGCGCATGGAATGCTCTGCTCTGTAGTGGTGCAAGTTGAAGCTCCAGTAATGGGGCCCTATATGCCCACTCCTGTGATGCTCTCGCAGCAGGACCATCATAGCCCGCACATCCCAGCTGCAGGCCGCTTCTCATAATGCGAGCTCATTCTGCAAAGCAGAACTTCAACATATTGATACAGAAGGAAAAGTGCTTGGGTTTGAAATCTATTGGCATCATTTCAAAACAATTCATTATATGAACCTTACAATCCTTACATTCTTTAAATACAATTTCCAATAGTAGTAAAATTTAAAATATGTTTAAAATATCCTATGTATTTTTCACCTTTTTTTTTGCTTGCAGTGATTGCTACTGAAAAATCTATCAGTTATTTAAATACAAAACTTCATGCAGCACAAGGTAATAAATGATTTTATATTGACTGTTACACAGAGTTTAATATTTAATTATTCTAATGTTTTTGTTTTATTGTCTGATATTTTTATTTACTATGAAGAGAACATATTTAAATTTTTACCTAAACACCAAGGGGCCTCATCCCCTTCCTGGTGTTTTATTGAAAGCTTTAGGAAAGAAAGGAGGCTGGGGATTCTCAGTGATTCACACACAAGCCCTGTTACTCTGCTACTGCCTGCGATGGACACGCAGTTAGTCCAGCATCAGAAAAATGAGTCTGGACTTCTAACTTGAACATACTACAACAAAGACATCCCATCAAAAGACATGTCTAATGTTTTGTGCTCAACTGTAAATTGTTCTGGAAAAAAAAAAAAAAGACTCAAGAGAGGTTCATTTCCTGCACGTTTACAGTTCAATCAGTTGCTTTGGAAAAACAGATCTCCTGGCGTCTTCAAGCAAAACTTCAGAAACTTCTTTCTTCCAGGCTGCGAAGCAGGGCAAGGACTGGTCTGGAATTGGATACCCATTGCAAAGTCAACATCTTTCTTCTTAAGCTCAGGTCTCCGGGCTTTTCTGCAGAAGCCTCTCCGGGTGGCCAGTCGCTGTTCCCCACAGGCCATGCCAGGACACAGTTGCCAGGACGCAAGTGGCTGACTGCCCAGCAAGGCGGGGCCGGCTCTTCAGGTTCTGCGCCCTGGGGGCTGGCAGTGACAGAACCATGTCGGCACCTGGGGCAGCCAGCGGCTCCTGCCAGCTGCACGGAGTCTGTGCCCCTCCCGCAGCCTCGGCGGGGTGTTGATCTTCGCTTCTGCTTGGGCTATTTCTCTTTCACTTTTCTTTTCACTGGAGTGGGGACTCCTAGGCTGGAAGGCGCTGAGGGAATCCCATCTGATTGGCCCCTAGCTCCTAGATCTCTGGCGCTGGCTGCCGCCCTGCACCCTGCAGCCAACAATCGATGGAGGTACAGAAGTGGTGGTGGGAGGGTGGAAAGGGGTTGGCAATGGAATTTTCCCCGAAAGCCTACGTCCCGGGGCCCCTCCCAACTCTGGCTTCTCTCATGCATCCACTTCTCCGGACCAGCAGCGGACTGGCCGCTCCGCCCCACCCTGTTGACCCAGACTTCAGTTTTCCGTGGTGCTACGTGCAGAGGGTTCCCCCAATCTGTCCCTTCTTGAGTGCTTCGAGTTCTTTCTGGGGTATTCCTTTACATCCTCGCGCTTGCCAAGGAGCACAGATTACCAGTCCTGGTGCGCTTCCCATGCGCTCTCTCCAGCGTGCTACGCGCGCAGGGCGGCGGTGCCAGGGCGCACAGCGGAGGTGAGACTCCCAACAGGGCTGGCCAAGCCAAAGCGACCGGTGTCTGGCTGCCCCCATCCAGCTACAGAGTTGGAAGAAGAAGCGTCCTACTGCTTCCAGCCCTGAGTTCTGCAGCTAACTCAGCTCAGCAAGGTCAAGAAAGGTACCCCGGCTTCCTCGCTTTCCACCTTTGCCCCCAAGTTCCCCCCCGCCCCCACCCCCTAACAAACTTTCTGCTGGCCCTCGTGAATAGATGCATGTTCTGGTCTCAATTCTGCTTTGATGGGAATACGTCGAAGTTTGCTGGAATAGCCAGAGGCCCCTGGTCAATATTAGCTACAACTCTGCTCAAGTCAAGGGTCATCAAAGTCGTTGTCTGGAAACCAGGTCAACGCTAAGAAACGCGAGAAAATTGTCCTACAATAAAATCCTTACTCCGGTGGGTGGGGTTTTGGTGAAAATCCAGCTAACTTTTTCAAGTATTATCGGGACTGCGGTACTGCTAGAGTATGTAGGTGTACCAAATTCTTAAACAGAATGCATCAGAGGCTCAAAGTAGAAGTGACTGTTGGTAGCTACTTTCCATTCGAAATGTTAAAGATGCTTTCTAATGTTGCGCTAATAGGAGGTTTCTACCTGAAATAGCCACTCTCATCTTTTGAGTGTAGGAACCTGGGATCTATTGACTGAGGTCTTGAGTTTGGATTAGTGAATAAACAGAGCAGTAAGGTTCTCACATCTTGTTGTGTAGAGGTGGCAAGTTGGATCATTATGAACATAGAATGCACACTAAAATTTAAACTGCTGTGGGTTTCTTAAAGAGCATTTCTAGTGTGACCTGTCAAGAAGGGAACATCAAGATCCTTAAAGGACTGGATATAAAGCAATAGTCGTTGGAAAATTACAAAATGGAGAATTAAAAGCTGGTTTTACTTTGTAAATGAGTGCATCTCTTGTCCTGACCTTGTTTCTCTTCGTCTCTGAGAGTCTGTAGTCGACTCAGAAGGGCTCCTCCAGTCTTTCCATCTGTTTCCAATATGACAGAGGGATTAGTTTGTGCAGACTCAGATCCTCTGAGAGGCAAGGAGGGGGTTCCCATAGGTGTCACTGCTGTCTGCTGGTGACAGCAGCCTCAGAGTATGATGGAAAGATGGCCTTCTGGTTGGAATTTTCCTGCAGATTGCTGGTGTCTTTAAGAAAAAAAATTATGATAATTTTTTAAAATCCCTTCAGTTGTAGGAAATGTCAGTAGCTAGACATAGTTTTGTCAATAAAATAGATGCTTGTAAAGTGATTTGGAATATAAAAAAAATGCCTTCAAGATTATTGAAACAGAATTTGGAAATGGAAAGCTTTAACATTAGGAGTCTGCTTGACTCAAGTTCACTGCCTCCTATCAATTTCATTGCTGACATTGCCTGTAAAAGAAGCCTCAAATGCTGGGCATTTGTAGATATTCTTGAAGAAATTCTTTACAACTTTATTCATCTTTATAAGTGGGTCTCTGACCCCAAGGTTTTAGAACATTTTAGAACATAAAGAACTGTCAAATTTCTTCTAGAATTTTCTGTTTTGGGTTATTGTATAACCATTCTTCAGAATGATAGTCTTCAGATACATAACCAGAACTTGGGGCAATAATTTGAGTAATAGCCAGCAACTTAAATTCTAATGTACCAAAATGGTTCTAATTAGATGTTTTTAAAAATTCTTCATAATGCATTTACATGATACAAAGTATCCACCAAGGACATGAAAGTGTAGACTTCGAATAACTTTGGGGAGGTGTCAGATCTCCTGGAGCTGGAGTCATAGTGATTGTGAGCCACCTCAGATCTCTGCAAGAGCAGTAAGCTCTCTTAACGATGGAACCATCTCTGTAGCCTTGAATCATATTTCTTGATAGATACTTTATTTGTTCAACTTCTAACTGAAGTTTGTAGCTTCTGCACACTTAAGAACAACCTCAAAAATTTTCAAATAACCTTTCCTTTACTGAAAATTTTCATGGTTAAAATTTTAATTTTTCGTGTGAGTATGTTTGTATGTGTTCATGTGTGGTATGCGTGTGTGCATCTGTGTGTGTGTGTATTCATGTGTGGTATGCGTGTGTGCATCTGTGTGTGTGTGTGTGTGTGTGTGTGTGTGCATGTATGTGTACAGGTGGAGGCCAGAAGACAGACAACCTTGGGCATCATCCCTCCACCCCCCTTTTTTTCAGACAGGGCCTCTTAAAATTCTGAAATTTACTCCTTAGGGTAGGATGGCCGACCAGCAGGTCCTAGAGGTCTGTCTGTGTCTGCCACTTTACAGCTGGATAATAAGTTAGGGCCACCAAGCCTGGCATTTTGTACATGAGTCCTGGGGATCAAATTCAGGTCCTCACCTTGGAAAAAAGCACTGTACCAACTGAACAATCATGTCTTCAGTCAGTATCTTCTCCAACTTTTGTTGTTTTCTTTACTCCTTTACAACAAAAATAAGCATATACAGTTGAAATTTAATTTTATCACTAATACATTTTATTGATCAAAATTATTATTTTAAATATTTATACATTTCTTTTATGAGTATATGTGTTTGTCTGCATAAGTTTATGTGCAGGAGACTACAGAGGCCAGAAGAGGATGTCAGATCCCCTGGAGCTTGGAGTTACAGATGCTTGTGAGCTGACATATGGATCCTGGGAACTGAATCTAGGTGGTCTACAAGAGCATCAAGCACTCTTAACCCCTGAGCCATCTCTCAAGCCCTTCAAAACTATTGTTTTTCCATATTATTTTAAAATATTTTTTAGCACACAACGAAATAACCCATTATCTTTTAGTATGTAAGAACTAGGTATAAACTAAAACACAGTGGGCATGCATACTAAGAGGTAGCCATGCTTACTGAGAATGCTTTTAATGAAGATCTCTTTCCTATGAGCCTTTCAAATCATCCCCATGGGCAGCATCTTGGTGAAGCAAAGCACATCTTGAGTCTCTGGATGGGAAAAGGATGTGTCTTTGTAAAAAATAGGAGAAGGCTCCCAGCACTTGGGAGGCAGAAGCAGGTGAACCTCTGTAAGTTCAAGGCCAGCCTGGTTTACATAGAGAGTTCCAGGACAGCTGGGGCTATAAGGAAACCCTATTTCACAAAGACCAAAAAAAAAAAAAAAGTAGGTGAGGGGTAATTGTGAAAAGGGAAATGGGAAAGGACAACTTGCCAGAAATCTGCTTGCCTCAAGCATATCATGCATGGCAGTGATCCAAGAAGCCTCCTCTTCAGACAGGGGGTGTGGCTTCTGACAGGTAGTGTGGCTTCTGACAGGGGGTGTGACTTCTGACAGGGGCTGTGGCTTGTGTTGCCTTTAGAACTCCATGTCCACTTCATGCTTGTAACATGGGAGTACTCAGGGATGCCTGATTTTCAGTTGGGAGATCTCAGAATAGTTCCTAACTCCATCCTCCCACAGCTTCTTGACAGCCATGGCTTACTGGGCAGGGTGGGAGCACTGAAGAACCTGGTCTGGCTGCTGTGGAGGCTCCCCTCAGGACCAATGAGAATGGGTTTTCTGAGGCTTGGATAAGCAATGAATCCTCCTCTCCTCTTCTAACTCCAGCTCCAGTCATGCTGCCTCTTCCACACTGACTTGTCATTCTGTCAGACTTCATGAGCTCTGCTCAAACTACCCACCGTCTATGGCTACTGCCCAGAAGCATTCAGTGCAGATCATGATCTCCATGACTGTTTTTATGCCCATGAAGTAAATTTCTAATGTGTCTGTTTCTTTTCTTAAGCTTTAAATAAAGATAATGGGGGCTGGAGAGATGACTCAAGTGGTAAGTGCTTGCCATACAAGCAAGCATAAGGACTTGACTTTAGCCCCCAGAACCCATGTTCTTTAAAAAAAAAAATCCAGATGCAATGCAGACTACCTAGAATCCCATCACTAGGGACTTGGAGGCAGGACCATGTGACTCAATGATCAGCCCACATAGCTGAATCTACAAGCCCTAGGTTCAGTGACAGATCTTGTCTCAAAAAATGGGATGGAATGTGATTGAGGAAGACATCTGATAATTACCTCTGCCTTACACACACACACACACACACACACAGGCACATAGTGACAGAGAGAGAGAGAGAGAGAGAGAGAGAGAGAGAGAGAGAGAGAGAGAGAGAAATGGGACAGTGTGTCCTTTGTGCCTTGAACAAAGATGGGTACAGAGTTGGCTTGTATCAACAGTCAAAGGCATCCCTAGCCTTCAGAAGTTTGACAGCTGGCCACAAATGTGAAGGAGGGAGGAGACAAGTCACATAAGGAAAAATGTTAATTAAAGTAATAAGAGAAGTATTTCAGGAAAAGAGTTTGGAGTAGAATTATTGAAGAAAACAAGAACAAAAACAAATTAGAGCCCAGAAAGTCAGCTGGAAATTCATGCAGTTACTTCAGGTATGCGGTCTTTCCCCATGGTCTGCTCAAGGATATAGCTCTAGTCATCCTTTCCTCATCTTTTTCCTCTTTATCTCTGATAGACCTTTCCTATCACCATACTTCCATGCCCTGATTTTTCTTATAAAAAAATAAATATCCCCATGGTTTTCTCCTCATGTTTCTTTCCACTATCACTTGATATTTCTACCCATATTTTTATAGAAAGATCTCTCAAAATTGTCTGACATGTCTCTATTCTTCTTATCTTCAAAATTGGACAGAGTATTACTGAGAGAATGAGCACTTGCCAAAGATCTTAAGAGCCACCGTGTTACTGAATGCAGTAGTTGGTTCTTGTGTGTCTTTCCACATATCCTTTGTCCCTCCCTCCATGTCTGTTACCTGGACAGTAAGCATTTCACTATGCTGTGCTAGCTGTTTATTTCTCCTCCACCTGTAGCTACAGGACAGTCTGAGAACTTGGTCCCTGGGCTCACACTCCTACTGATCTTGTCTGGTCTCTGGCTTTCAGTGCTCCTGTAGACTGACGATTCATACATTTTTGTCTCTAGTCAGGACCTCTTTCATGAACTCCAGCCACACTCATTTGAAGTCTGTTCACCGTCTCTGATTAGATGTCTACCACTGATTGAATTCCCAGCTTACTCCACAATCCTGTCCCATAGTCCTTCCTATCTTATTTGGTGGCAATTCCATTCTTTAAGTTGTACAAATAACTGTTGAATAAGTCATAGTGCCTTAGTTTAACTTCTTTTTCACATCCCCATTGATTTTGGCACCAAATTACTTAATCATGATATTACTCCTCCTTGCCCCCTCCCCCATTCTGCCCATGCTACCATGACTGCTGTCCTCCTCAGGGTACAAACCAGTGTCATGTTACTGTCCTATTTTGAGAGTTGGCTTCTTTCTTGCTGTGCTTGCCTTCCTCCCTCACTAAAGCTACCTCAACACAGCAGCCACATTGCTTCAGTTATCTGCCATGCATTAAAAATAACCACCACAAACAAGGGGAAAAAAATAACCCAGAACTCAGTGGCTCTTAAAAAAACAGCCATTTGTTATTTGTCATGATTCTGCTATATTCAACTGTTTGACTCCTTTTGGTCTGCTAAGGTTGACATACCCAAGAAACCATCTGCATTTTCAGATCAGACATAATCAACTCGATGTTAGGTGGCTAGTCCTTAGTCTCTCTTTAAATGGACTTTCCAAAATGGCTAACTTGTGCTTCTTTATGTTACATTGCTTTCAGGTAGCTAGTCAGTTCAAACAATGGTTGTATTAGTTTTCCATTACTGCAACAGCATAACCTGAGACAATCAGCTTATAAGGAGGAAAGGTTTGTTTGGGCTTACAGTTCTAGAAGCTTTAGCTGGTAGGTGCTTGGCCCTCCTACTGTTGGGCCTGTGGTGAGGCAGGATGTAATAACCCAAGCTTGTAGAGGAAGACACTTCTTATTTGTGGGAAGCAGGAATTAATGAATAGGGAGAGAAACAAATGTCTCAGGCTCTCAGGATCCTTTTTAAGGACACACTGACAGTGACTTAACTCCTTTCTATTCGACTTCATCCCCTAAAGTATCTACCATCTCTCTATAGCATCATTTGCAGGCCAAGACTTTAACACATGGGCCTTTGAGTGACATTCAGTACCTAAACAATAACAACAATGAACTTTGAACCCCATGTGGCTTATTACATTATGGTGTACACTTTAGACATAAAGTCTCTCTATTGAATCTCTGGTTATGGATAAAAATCTCACTAGTGCTGTTTGTTTCTGATGCACCTCTCTGAACTAGAAAGAACACCGCCTTCTTCTGGCTCCAACATTCAGTGATAGGGCAAAAGTACAACTGCATTAGACACGGCTGTTTACAAAATAAGAAAATGGGAAGGCAGTTCTGAACCCACCCAGTCGCATCTCTGTAGTTTTCCTTGATCTGGAAGCAGAAAAAGTTCATATTTGTTCCCAGGGAATAATCCTCCTGGCCTTTTTTAAATTTATTTCTGTATGAGTATGAATGTACTGTCTGCATGCAGGTCTGTGCACCCCGTGTCATGCAATGCTGCGGAGGTCAGAAGAGGGTGTCAGATTCCCCTGGAACTGGAGTTCTCGTAGAATTGGAGTTTTAGATGGTTCTCAGCTACCATGTGGGTGCTGGGGATCAAACCCAGGTCCTCTGTAAGAGCAGTCGGCGCTCTTAACCACTAGGCCCTTTAACTTCGCTCTTTGGACTTTGGGCTCCTCTTCTGACTTACTTTATCTAAGAAATAACTCACATTTCCCTTCTTGCTTTTACACTCAAAGACCTTCAGTGTCTTTCCTTTGTTTAGAGGTTGGTATCTTGGTTTATACTTTTAAATTTAAATCACTTTAAACTTGGAAGTTTCCTTTAATTTTTACGAAGGTTCATTTCATTAGAAAAAGAACACATATCCAAATAACCCTGAAGACTGGCTCCTCTTTACTTTTAGAAAGGTCTTTCTATAGAACAACCTCTTAAGGTGTTCTGAAGCCACATTGACTAGCTGGAAAAGTCTGCAAGATGTTACTTGAAAACTTTCCCAGGTCCAAATGTTGAGCTGTACAAGTGACTTGATCTTTAGTCTGAGAACGCATTGTTCTAGTTAACCTCAGATTTGATCTTTGCCCTAAGACCATATGCTTCTTTGGGAATATTTTAATGCCTGCCTCAACAAGGAGGAGAATATGTTTTATTTTTAACCAAGAAAATCTCTAATATAGAGTTTTTAATATATAGAGTCTCATGTATCCAGACTGATTTGGAATTTGCTACATAGCCAGACTGGCCATGGTGTGTGATCCCATCTCTCCAGTGCTTGGGATTAGGAGCACGGGCAGTCAACCTCAGCCTGGAACCTTTCTTATCTTCCTGGGTGTATACTTAATCTTTGCAGCTAAAGGCAGCCAACTGTCACTACAGAAGTATACTTTGTTCCTTCTATATTATTGCAGTCCATAGTGTTATCAACATCTTTCTACAAGGCAACATGAGTTGTCCTTTATCTGGACACCAGGAACACGGCATCGCTGCCTCTCTAGTCTTCACTGATAGAGGCTGTTTCCTAGTTTTCTCCCTATAACCTTGTTTCACATCAGTTTCAATATCAGTTATTCAGTGTCCTATAATAAGCCACCCTAAACCTAGTAGCATAAAATAAAAGCCATCTTTTGATGTAATGTTATAGGTTAACAAAGTTAAAGATTTGGACAAGACACAGTGATGATTGTCTCTCCTCTTCCTCATTGCTACAGGCTCAAGGCACTGGTGGACATTGGGTCATATAGAAGGAGTCTCATATCCACCGTCACTTGGACAGCTTGATTGCCATCCTAGGGCTTTTCCTTAGTCTCATGGTTGTCAGATTCTTCAGGTTGTAACACGTCACTCCTGAAGCCAGGAAGTGGAAGCTGCCAACTTTTAAGGCCTGAGAGTTCAATTCTAAGACTACTGTGTTTGTATCATTCTTTTGGGAGAAAACAAATCAGAAGGCCACCCCAATTCAAGAGGAGAGAACATAAACTCTGCTTCTTGATAGACTGCTATGTGTATTCATGGGCTGAGAGCCATAGCTTTATGGCAGTAATTTCTGGAAATTATCTGGCACAAATGGTGTTTTAATAAAGCTAATACTCCTTTTCCTCATCATCTCACTACGAGTAAAAGCCTCATCCAGTTTCACTGATCAGAAAATCTTTAAGTGGCTTGTGTCTGTACATCATCTACTCCTCCTTCTGTGGCTTACTGGTTTGCACACACAGGCAGATTTTCTATTCACTAACCATAGTGCTATGGTTTTGCCTAAGAGCTATGAGCTTACTGGTACTAGCTGCTTAGAATGCTCCGAGATATGGTCCACTCTCCTTTACATCCTTTGGGAGTTGGCTCAAATACCCACATTTGTTTTCTGTTTTCAGTTTTTGAAATATTTTATTTATTATAATTTGTGCTTTCATTGATGTTTTGTGTATTTCAATTCGGTTTAGGCATATTCCCTTTTCCCTTCCCTCCACCCCACCCCAGATCGTGCATTCTTCCATAACTGTCCACATTTGTATTGAAGTTTTTCAGGACTTGAATCTTTATGTTGTAGGACCAACGACTGTCCATCTCTTCTGTGAAATCTTTATTGTGATCTGCCATGTAGATTTATAATATTTTATTTAACACTCATAGGGTCAAGTGGGTTTTGGAAATACAGAGGGTTTTTTTTTTTTTTGCTGGATTTTTGCAAGTTAAATGGTATCTTTTTCACACAAGGGTTAACAATGAAGTTGGTTCGGAGACCAATACAAAAGCAAAATAAATCCAATTTATAAATAGTTTTATTTCTATTCATTTCATATTTGATTAACTGATGAAGTAAGGAGAAATTTTCTGTTTTTAAAGCTTTCTTGGTGTTCAGGTGAAGGGACTATGGACTTGTGTGAATTTTACTTAACATCTTGTGAATAATTTCTCTCTGGCATGAAAATATGAACTATAGAAGAACATGTATTTTTGTTGTTTTCTTCATTGATATATCCCCAACATTTATTGTTTCTGGCATGTGGCAGATAAATTCTTGATAAATACTTGGTGAATGATGGAATGAATTAATGAATGAATGAATAATGGATAAACAGCCACTAAGGAATAAAATACTGTTCAAAGTGGGAGAGGCTGGATGCAGTGGCCCATATCTGGACTTCTGGCACTTGTTAGGCAGAGGCAGGAAGATGTTGAGTTCAAGGCCTGCCTGGGCTTTGTAGTAAGACATCATGTCCAAAACCAACCCATTTACCAACCAACCAACCAACCAACCAACCAACCAACCAACCAACCAACCAACCAACCACGTGAACATAAACTAATGTGGAAAGGAAAAAGATCTATTTTCATGGAGAACCTACTTTATTGATATATTTCCTTTAGCCATTAATCGTTTGCTTCAGTAACCAGTAATTTTGAGTGACTAAACACTTGACAGGCTTTGATTCAGTGGGAGGCATGAAAAAAGAATCAGGGGCTTTAATATATCAATCACCAGAGACAGAAAAAGTAATGGTGCTGGGAATAAATCCCGGTTATAGACAAAACATGAAGTTTGGTTGGGGTAAAAAGAAAATGATTGTAGAATCTCAAGATGGGGGAAAAAGTGATTTAAAATATAAGTCATCATGAGTACCGAACTGGAGACCAATGAGCTGTTTGTAAAAGAGATCTTAGCCTGCAAATTGGCATGAATTACTGACTTGTTTAATTGTCAGACTGTTTCTCCAGGAAACAACTATATGTATGGAAGATTTGCGATCACATATGATGACTTGAGGGCCTGTCACTGATATAGCTACTCCAAGAGAAAGAAAATCTGTGAATGTCTTCAAGAAAGGCTTGGTCAGCTTGCAGTCTTTAAGATGAATTTTTGGGTTCACCTGCTCTCTTTGCCTGTCATATTTCCACTGCCAATAGTTTTCTAATAGGCTTTAAATCCACCACAATCTTATTGTTACACTGCCATAGTGACCACGTTTTACATTTCTGAGATAACCGACTCATTCCAGCACTTGATAGGTGAAGGTAGGATGCTGAGTTTCATCCTGGGCTACATTGTCAGACCTTTTCTCTAAAATCGAACCAACCAACAAATCAAACACATAAGTATAAAACTAAGGGACAAAAGTAAAAAAAAAAGAGGTATTTTAAAGGAGAATGTAATTTATAAATATAAATTATTCACAGCAGTGTTTGCTTCAGCAACAGCTAGTGTGTTTCTCACACTATTTAAAATATTCTGAAACTGATATATTTGTGTAGCCTCTCAAGTAAACGGTAACTGTAGTGTACAGAATGATGAGAGTTCTGATAGTGGAAGTGGAAGAGCCGAAGTTTGGGGAACAGCGAATCCTTATATGGCTCCCACTTTTCCTACAAGATAGTAGAGCTATGAAAATGCTATCTTTGTGGCTGCTAAGGAACTATTTGTTACCAAGTGTTAAGCATGCTAAGGATCTGAGAAACTGATTTAACTATATTTGATTCAATTGAGTTATTCCTGATCACACCATGTAGCTGTTGGGAAAATTTCCCCAATATTAAGAACTTTCTTAAGGGGAATAATTTTGTCCAAGATACAAATAGAATGTTGTATTTATTATTAGGGTAAGGAATGTTTTAGAACTGAGGAAACATAACAAAACAAAACTAGGGCCATTTAATATTTTATGTCATTTTTTCATTATATAGTGGGTAATTTGAAAATTTCAAAGCAAGTGTTTCAAAAAAATTAAAAGAAATTCAAATATGCCATACTCTAATCTCTAAATTCCTTCAAATGGAATTTCTTTTGTTTTATTAATTCTATTTGCCAAATATTTTAGAAACAGTTTAGCACCAAAAGTTGAAAGAAATTTATAAAAAGGAAAATTGTAGTGCTGGCATATTATTTATTTAGTCCTTTTATCTTGAGAATCCAAAAATCAAATATATAGGCCTAACATCATTATGTCACTTAAATTTTGAATCCAAATAGTTTGTTTAAAAGTCTATATTTTGTAGCTAGATACTACTCTTTGAATTAATGTACTACTTCTTATTGCTTGTAAAGACACTAACAAACCAGAGACATGGTTTTGTTGATGGCTTATTTGACTTGACATGAAGAAATTTATTAACCTTGGCTTTTCTAAATCTCAACCACTGTTAGTTATAAGCATGCCCTCCAAGCCAAAGCTTTTAGTTCTGGAAGGCTAACAGCAGGCCAGAAGCTTGGCTAAACAAAAGTGCCTATTTACGTGATCTCTGTATGTTACTCTCTGCCAAGGGTTATGAAAGATAAAAAGAGGTAACCATGAAAAATTTTCATGGATTTATTATCCATTTCACCAATTCATAGTTGTACATGAAGCGCTGAGGCCCCTGTGTAGAATGACTGTTTGCTAATATGTTTTAGTGCACAGCCATTCACAGGCCATGCTGCCCTCATTAGGGAAGCACTGTTTTATCCAACATCTCTTCCTCTTGACATGGATTTGGCTCTTCTCGGCACATACCTGATCCAATAGTCTCTGTTAACTCTTTTTATGAGAATAGTTCCCTAATCCTCTAATATTGGTTTGGACATCTTTTATTCTTAGCTTCATTCGATAAATATTTCTTTTTTAATATTTTTTTAAATTTGGTGGGGTGGGGGATAAGCGGTGGGGGATACGGGTCTAGATTTGATTATATATATATATATATATATATATTATATATAATTAAAAAAAATATTAAAAAAGAAATATTTATCGAATGAAGCTAAGAATAAAAGATGTCCAAACCAATATTAGAGGATTAGGGAACTATTCTCATAAAAAGAGTTAACAGAGACTATTGGATCAGGTATGTGCCGAGAAGAGCCAAATCCATGTCAAGAGGAAGAGATGTTGGATAAAACAGTGCTTCCCTAATGAGGGCAGCATGGCCTGTGAATGGCTGTGCACTAAAACATATTAGCAAACAGTCATTCTACACAGGGGCCTCAGCGCTTCATGTACAACTATGAATTGGTGAAATGGATAATAAATCCATGAAAATTTTTCATGGTTACCTCTTTTTATCTTTCATAACCCTTGGCAGAGAGTAACATACAGAGATCACGTAAATAGGCACTTTTGTTTAGCCAAGCTTCTGGCCTGCTGTTAGCCTTCCAGAACTAAAAGCTTTGGCTTGGAGGGCATGCTTATAACTAACAGTGGTTGAGATTTAGAAAAGCCAAGGTTAATAAATTTCTTCATGTCAAGTCAAATAAGCCATCAACAAAACCATGTCTCTGGTTTGTTAGTGTCTTTACAAGCAATAAGAAGTAGTACATTAATTCAAAGAGTAGTATCTAGCTACAAAATATAGACTTTTAAACAAACTATTTGGATTCAAAATTTAAGTGACATAATGAGTTAGGCCTATCATATTTGATTTTGGATTCTCAACAGATAAAAGGGACTAAATAAATAATAGTGCCAGGCACTACAATTTTTCCTTTTTATAAATCTTTCAAACTTTTGGTGCTAAACTGTTTCTAAAATATTTGCAAATAAATTAATAAACAAAAGAAATTCCATTTGAAGGAATTTAGAGATTAGAGTATGGCATATTAATTTCCTTTTTTAATTTTTTTGAAAACACTTCTTTTTGGAAATTCAAAATACCCACTATCATAAGAAAAAATGACATAAAATATTAAATGGCCCTAGTTTTGTTTTGTTATGTTTCCTCAGTTCTAAAACATTCCTTACCCTAATAATAAATACAACATTCTATTTGTATCTTGGACAAAATTATTCCCCTTAAGAAAGTTCTTAATATTGGGGAAATTTTCCCAACAGCTACATGGTGTGATCAGGAATAACTCAATTGAATCAAATATAGTTAAATCAGTTTCTCAGATCCTTAGCATGCTTAACACTTGGTAACAAATAGTTCCTTAGCAGCCACAAAGATAGCATTTTCATAGCTCTACTATCTTGTAGGAAAAGTGGGAGCCATATAAGGATTCGCTGTTCCCCAAACTTCGGCTCTTCCACTTCCACTATCAGAACTCTCATCATTCTGTACACTACAGTTACCGTTTACTTGAGAGGCTACACAAATATATCAGTTTCAGAATATTTTAAATAGNGAGTTCATGCATTCTGCCAAACATGCTTTTCATCTCTTTCTCAGTCTTTCTCAATATTCTCCATGTGGAAGTTGACTGTTTTGGGCAGAAGTTCACTGTTTCAGTCAGTTCTTTGATGCAGTTCTTCCTGTTGTTGTAGTTGTTGTTGTTGTTGTTTCCAATATGCATTACTCCCAACTGCTTGGACAAAAGCTCAAGGGTCTGTGCACAAGAAATACTTACAACTAGGTAATTGGCACTAGCATCCACAGATGAGGGATACCATTCATCGTTTGTTTTTCTGGGACTGTGTTACTTCCCTCAGCATGATGTCTTCTAGCTCCAGCCATTTTCCTGGAAAGCTCATGATGTCATCTTTCTTTACTGCTGAATAGAACTCCATTGTGTAGATGTACCATATTTTCTCTATCCACTCATCAGTTGAGGGGCATTTGGGTTGATTCCAGCTCCTTGCTATTGTGAAGAGAGCTGAAATAAACATGGCTGTGCATGTATCTCTGCAGTGGGGTGAGTCTTGAGGGTACATGCTCATGAGTGGTATGGCTGGGTCAGGTGGCAAGTTCATTCCAAGTCTTCCAAGGGTTCTCCACACTGCTTTCCATAGTGGCTGTACAAGTTTACATTCCCACCAGCAGTGGATGAGTGTTCCCCTTTCCCCACAACTCTCCAGCACTTGGTATCATTTGTTTTCTTGATTCTAGCCAGTCTTATTGGAGCAAGATGACATCTTAAAGTGGTTTTGATTTGCATTTCCTTAATGACTAGTGATGTTGAACACTTCTTAAGGTGTTTCTCAGCCATCTCTAATTCCTCGATACATATTTCTATAGTTAGCATTTTTTTTCTCCTCCAACATGCCAAGGACTTTAACTTAATCAACCCTCCCCAGCTCATGAGGGCTAAGTTTCAGTTGTATAAACTGAAGCACTGTAGGTGAGAAGACTTGCTCAGTGCTCATATTAGGAAGTGGTAGAACTGGGTTTTGAGCTCTGGTCTCTTTGTTGAGTCTGCTTTCTTCACAAGGAGGTTGCTGTCTCTTGGTGGTCTGCACTGGTGACAATTAGTAACAAAAATTATCATTGTAAAGTAACAGAATACTAAAACTTTTAGAGAGTTCAGCTTAAAGAGTTCCTCAAGTTCACCAGACAGAAGATATAAAAGAGGATACTTTGTAAAGGCATATTAATCATTAGCTAACATAACAAACACTATAGTAAATCATACAAAGTCTCACAGCATAGACACATTCTATACAATAAAATGTGGTTTACCTGATGGTTAAATGGATGACTCAGCATCAAAAAAAAAAAAAAAGTAGTGCAGAAAAAGTAATACCAAATTCTTAGGGGATTAAGAGTGTATGGGAGCCTTTAAAGTCAGAGAACCATGTACATAGAAAAAAGTTTAGTAAATACTGAATTTAATACAGAACTATAACAACATTCCTTTGATTTGGGGAAATGATGAGTTCGACATCAGTGCAGCCTTTCAGTACCAATGATAGTGACACTAGACCATTGTGATTGCATACTGGGGATGTGCCAAATAGTGCAAAAGTGAGATTATGGTGGTTTAGCCAAAGTTGAAAAAGAGATCATGGAATTTCCACCTTTCCTTTCCTTCAAGGCAGAAAGGTAATAACTTAACTACAGTGAATTAGGATAAAGAGGACTACTCTGGAGCAGTGGCTGGTTCTGATCTTAAAGGAGCATACTTGGAAATGGTAGACTAGAACCATATTACAGTTATGCTGTAATAGCATTTTGATGCCAGTGGTGATGACATAGGATAGTTAATTCTAAGATAATAAATGAAGAACTAAAAATCTACTAATAACTACCTTTTTCTTTTTTTATTACTTCTTTATTTTTTTTCATTTTTTAACAATAAGTAATCATTTATGAGTACAAGCATCCTTCATGTAAAACCAATTTGCAAGCAGCTGTGCCCAAACCCACACAACCCATGGGTCCCACCATCCAGGTTGGGGGGGAGGCTTGTATGTTCAGTCAAGTTGATCAGATGAGTGTCCAGACTATATTGCTGTAGTTTTGTCATTCATCCTAATTGCAGCCCTTACATTCTATCACGCCCCCTCTTCCACAGATTGTTCCCTAGGCTTAGAAAAGGGGCACAGGTGGACAAGAAGCAAAACAGTCTACTTTCTCTGGAGCTGTTGTCTTGGACTCTGGTCAATTCTGGCTGTTTCCTTTCATGGGCTGACAGTTTGTCCAGGTATAACCTTTCAATCCTCTATAACAGTTGGCTCCAATTTACAGTTAGAGAACGACCTTGTCATCATCATATTTCTCCTTGTTCTATGGGGGGGAGGTAAGAAAGTCTCCCATATTAAAACCTTGTGGCACCTAGAAGGTAAGTTTCATTAGGACTCATTATAAATAGTTGTTACAAGTAGGATCCACCAAGGGGTTTGATGTCTGTAGCAATCTGAGGCTTTTCTTCCCTTCAATGTTCAGATGGGTCAACCTTTCTGCTGGCACTTCCTGGTACATCCTACACAATGCAAAGCTGTATCTTTTCTTTCTCAGCCATTAAGTTGGTGGCATTTTGACCTGTTGGAACATGCAAATCTTTTCCCATGGTTAGTTTTAAGATTTGAATTGCAAGGTTTTTGACAAAAAGGTTTCATATCTATCTGTATCCCCCTTTTTTATTTTCGGTTTTTGTTTTTTTTGATCTATGAGTCTCAAAAAGGAAGTTGTATTACACATACCTATTGGCTGGGATCAAGGTGCAGATTTCATCAAATTCACCCATGCTGTTTTGGGTGACGACGGTACATGGTTAACTTGGGAAGCAAACTTAATTTTTTCAGTTAAATCACCCTACAGGTAAAAAAGAATGCTATAAGGTGATACTGTACAACAGAAAAATTATAGAGAACATTTGTATGTGCCAATCCCAAAGTTATTGTTATTCAGATTTTAAGTAAAACAAATGTGGACAACAACAATTTATATTTCCAATTAACTCAGGTGCATTACCCTTTTTATCAGAACCTTTAAACCAATGTTGTTTAATATACACATATTTACTTTTATTTAGTCCTAAAACACCATGTAATCTGTAGACAGAGTCTGGGCAAAATTGGATACTTGTTGAACGCATGTCAATTAAATGTACATTAATAGAATATAGACCCGTGTCCCTCTCCCGCCTTTCCCACCCCTCCCGATTCACCATTTTAGTCAGTTTTCTGATGCAGTCTTTCTTTCTGTTGTTGTTCTTTTAATATGCATCTCTCTCCACAAGAAATATTTATAACTGGGTTATTGGCGCTAGCATCCACATATGAGGGATACCATTCGTCGTTTGTTTTTCTGGGACTGTGTTATTTCACTTAATATAATGTCTTCTAGCTCCATCCATTTACCTGCAAAGTTCATGATGCTGTCTTTCTTTACCATTGCATAGAACTCCATTGTGTACATGTACCACATTTTCTCTATCCACTCATCAATAACTACCTTTTTCATAGCAATGTGAAGTTGTAGGCCCCAATCATCATAATCCTAGCCATTAGGAATAAGTTACATCCATTTTGGAACTTGTTAATATGAACAGCTAAGATCAGGCGCTCATGTTCTTGACAACTGAATAAACTCTGGGGGTGGGGATTTGGGAGGGAGTCCCTAAACACCTTTACTTCCTCATCTTACTTCATTGTGTAAAACTAGACAATACATTTCATTTCTGTGTATTTTCTTTGGAAAAAGATGATTAAACCAAATTTTGGGCTTGTTAAATCTGGTACTGTGGAGAAAGAACAAAACGTGGATGGATTCAATCTATGCTGAGATAATGATTTCTAACTTTTATATGTGGTACCTAGGCACTGAATTAGACTCATTTTCAATCTAAACTACACATCTTAAAGATAATGTCTGTGAGAGTTAGAGGCATTAGATACCTTTATAAGATCACATAATTGTTCAAACAGAACCAAGATTAGCACCAAGATTCTGGGAATCTAGTTCGTTTCATGGTTCTATTAACTTTAGCAAGGATCTACATTTTGTCAGCTTCCATGTGACATGTGCCACTCTTCTGGAAACTACCACATTTTTTATGACAGAGTTGAAAAATGGTAGCCTGGATGGGAGTTATCAGAGTAGAGATGATGAACTCACCTAGCATTGACTATATAACACATCCAAAAAGAAATTTCTCCTCCGTAGAAGCAGACACTCACCGTTGCAGGTGCTGGTGCAGGTACACTGAGTGTTACTATTCTTGGAAGCTGTTCTCATCCACCTGTGTGGACATAATTTTATATGTTCTGTTCTTAGATGTGGTTGTACTCAACAAACCTGTGCCAGTTTTGTTGTTAAAAGGAGGGGGATCTCCGGGCCTGGTGGTGCTCACCTTTAATCCTACCACTCAGGAGGCAGAGGCAGGCGGGTCTTTGTGAGTTCAAAGCCAGCCTGCTCTACAGAATTCCAGGACAGCTGGGGTTACAGGGAGACCCTGTCTTGAAAAGACCAAAAGAAAAAAAGGAGGTGGATCTACTTTGATTCAGGGAGTCAGAAGATAAAGGCCATGGTCGAGTGGCTGCACTGTGTCTTAGTCATTGAAATCTGTGGTGTAGCAGAACTATTCACCTCACAGAAGCTAGGAAACAGAAGGCAATATACAAGGAAGTGGCCAGGGCCAAAGTATATGCCAGTCCTTCATTTCTCCAAATAGGACCCACCTCCCAACAAGCCATTCAGGTATTGAATCTGTCCATATGGTCGCCCATTTCTGAAGCAGGCCACCATGATCCAAATACTTCCTTAAAGCCCTGACTTGGAACACAGCTTGTATCAGGAAACACACCTAACTTGATTACAGGAGCCTTGGGGGCCTTTCATATTTAAATTACA
Organism: Rhizomys pruinosus; assembly: GCA_009823505.1. NCBI lineage: Eukaryota > Metazoa > Chordata > Mammalia > Rodentia > Spalacidae > Rhizomys > Rhizomys pruinosus. Next base: position 1,053,127 of record VZQC01004012.1, read on the forward strand.
ATAAAGCCTTCTCCATTTTCTTTGTTCTCAACAACAAAGAGTCTTTGTTAAAGACTCTTGTTTTTAGTAATTTAGTCTTTCTTATTTAGAGACTGTCCTGATGCATAAGCAAGTCGCCTGTGTCTGTCTTCTATGTCTTTTACTATTTCATTTAAAAACAAAATAATATAAAAACGTTTCAAAAGGAATTGGAGATCTTAGAAAACAGAGAATGTGTCTTTTGGCAAGTGTACCCAATGGAAGGAGCCAAAATCTTAAGAGTGTTAGAAACCTGATTCTTTAATGATGAGGCAGTATTTGATGAGGCCTGGAAATCCCCTTTTCTTTTTGCTGACACTGAGGAGCACGAGAGTAGAGACAGAAAGAAAAGGAAAATGAAAATAAAAAAAAACCATATTAGTCTTCAGAAGTGTGTATCCTTTCAGTTGCTTTTGACAGCTAGCTTTATCTAGTTGTGGTCAAATAGAATCAGGGGATTGTTTCAACTTCTTGTACGGGAGGAAGTTACTTGTGTCCTAATAATGTGATCAGTTTAGGAGAAAGCTCAATGGACTGATGAAAAGAATGTGTGTTCTTTAGTGTTTGGGTGAACTTTTCTGTAGATATATGCTAGGTCCATTTGAATTATGATCTCATTTAATTATAATAATTCTCTATTTTTGTCCAGATGACCTGTTATTAGTGAGAGTAGGGTATTGAAGTCATTCCAATATCATTGTTTGGGGATTAATATCTAGCTTTCTATCTACTAATATTTGATTTGTGAAATCCGGGCATCTGCATTTGATGTATATATGTTCAGAATTATAATATCCTCTTGGTAGATTGTTCTTTTATTGAGTACGAAGTGACCTTTTATCTTTCCTGATGAGTTTTCATTTAAGGTCTATTCTGTCTGATATTAGAATACTTGTACCTACTTGTTTCCTTGTTCATATCTCCTTTGACTAGTTTTAGCTTTAAGTTCAATGTATTGTATATTAGAATGTTCGTGCTTGTTCGTTTGTTGGTAAAACTTGCTTAGAATACCTTTTTTCTTACTTTTACTTTAAGGCAGTGTCTCTCACTGATGGTGAGATATGTTTCTTGAGTTCCAGGACATCTGGGGCTACAGGGAGACCCCATCTCGAAAAGACCAAAAAAAAAAAAAAAAGGGTGGGGGGGGCTGGAGAGATGGCCTAGCGGTTAAGAGCACCGACCGCTCTTACAGAGGACCTGGGTTCGATCCCCAGCACCCACATGGCAGCTGAGAACCGTCTGAAACTCCAATTCCAGGAGAACTCCAGTTCCAGGGGAATCCGACACCCTCTTTTGACCTCCGCGTCATTGCAAGACATGGGTGCACAAACCTGCATGCAGACAGTACATTCATACACATACAGAAATAAATAAAACTAAAACAAAACAAAACAAAACAAAAGGACGGGGCTGTGGGGATAGAGCAGCCGTTAAAGGCTGGAGGCTAAGAACAAGCAAAAAAAAAAAAAAAAAAAAAAAAAAAAAAAAAAAAAGTATGCATTCTGTTTTCTAATCCAATTTGTTAATCCATGTCTTTTATTGGGGAGTTGAGAGAGCTGATAATTCATGGTTATTATAGGAAGTTGTGTCTTGATTCTTAGCATTTTGTTGATTTTGTGGTGTTTTCTTTGATCTATTTTGATGAACTGCCTGGTAGTGTTTATTTGTCCCCTCCAGCCACTTGGGTGTGTTTGTTCTTCTCTTCTATCATAAGAATTCTTCCATTATCCTCTGTGGATTTAACTTAGTGGTCATAAATCATTTTAATCCCTGGCTATTAGGGAAATGCTGATTAAAAACACTTTAAGATTCTATCCTATCCCAAAAAGAATGGCATGGTCAGCCATTTGAATGTCAACAAATGCTGCTATGGATGTGGGAGAAGAGGCCCCTTTATACACTGTTGATGAGAATGGCAAGGAGAGGATTATCTTGGAAATCAGTCTGGCAGTTTCTCTAAAATTAACAAATAGAACTACCATATGACCCAGGTGTACCACTCCTGGGCACATCCCCAAAGGAATTTATATTCTATGACAGAGGTACTTGCACATCCTTGCTCAATGCTGCTCTTTTTGCAATAGCTAGGAAATGAAATCCAACTAGATGTTCGCCAAATGGTAAATTAGTAAAGAAAATATGGTACATATACACAATGGAACATTACTCATCTATAAAAAATAGTCATGACATTTTCAGGTAAATGGATAGAGCTAGAAAAGATTATACCACATGAAGAAACTTAGACCCAGAAACACAGTGGCCAACTGCCAACTGCACTCCTTCCCATCTTCAATTTCCACAGTTCTTCCAATACCTCTTCAGAATAGTTGCTGGGTCTAGGCAGGAGTGACATAGCAGTCCTGTTTGGGGTCAAGCACTGAGCACATATTCTCAGTACATTGACCATTTTGATTCCCCATTTTGACAAATAGCCACTGCCAAAGAAGTTTCTGTGGCAAAAACTGAGAACTGTACCAGACTATGGTTAGATATATAAATATTGGAAGGCAGTTTAACTTTATGCTTATTTGACAAAACATCAATAGTAGATTCCCCATTATGGCCTGTGACCTCCTTAGTCATAGGCTTTTGGCCAGTTGTACAGTGCCAGGCAAGTATTTCCTCCATGGAGCATACTTCAGAATCCAGTAAGGAAGTAGTTAGTTACCCTGAGGAAGGTCAGTATTGAAGTATGCAGGGCTTCAGTCAGATAAGATCATTGACGGCTCCTCAGTAAGCCTACTTGATCACCTTCTAGCATTAAGAACACTAGCAAGGAATGAGGAAGCTTCCAGCTCAGTTCCCCTTGGGTTCTCTCCATCCTGAATGTACAGTGTGTGGTGTCTGCAGCTGTCACCTCTCCCTGTGTAACTCTTATGGGCATCGAATGCAAAAGCAATGGCAAATTCCAGCGTCAGGTGCAAGATACTTCCTTGTGAGTTCCTGGCCAGGTAGCTCCCAGAGGTTTCCAGAACAAGATGGGTTGTTTATATTAGATCTTTTTATTATTATTATTATTATTATTATTATTATTTCTGTATTATTATTATTATTATTATTATTATTATTTCTGTATGTGTTTGAATGTATTGTCTGCACGCAAGTCTGTGCACCCGTGTCCCGCAATGCCGCGGAGGTCAGAAGCGGGCGTTGGATTCCCCTGGAACTGGAGTTCTCCTGGAATTGGAGTTTCAGACGGTTCTCGGCCGCCATGTGAGTGCTGGGGATCAAACCCGGGTCCTCTGCAAGAGCAGTCGGTGCTCTTAACCGCTAGGCCATCTCTCCAGGCCTATATTAGATCTTTATGAACAATTATTCCCATTAGGGGGGTACAACATCTCATCAGAAGCCATTTGTGCCTCATGATCAGGCTGCTCTAATCCTCCATTGAGGCTGGCAAGGCAAAAAGACTCCAGTAACATTCATATAACCTCAGGCAGTGATACCGAAATGCAGTTTGCAATAAATGGAGCTCATATCAGCTCCTGTTGGGGGAAAGTCTTACTATAGAAAAAAAAAAAAAAACCCTCAGGTGAACTAAATGTGCAGTGCTTGTCTGACACTTTGATGGAAGCTGCTTACCAGATCTGAGACAAGGTGCATGTATTTTTATACCTGAGATTGCAATGGTCTCCTTGACAGCAGGTACCCCCAGATAGACTTTAAAATTTTCATAAAGAAGACTGTCAAATTTTGCCAGTGGAAAGGCAAAGCTTACCAGCAGAACAGAAGAGCAGACATACGCTGAGGCAGTCAAGATAAGGTCTTAAAGGTGACAAATTTGAGATTTTTCAAAGAACATAGAAAGCATAGTGGTAAAAAAGCAGTACTGGAGAAGAGGGATAGAGAGACAGAAGAGAAAGAAGCCTTATAAATTTAGCTCTTCAAGAGTAACTGCTCTTCCATTCCATATTAATTGTGGACTCTAGCATCAAAAAGTACAGCTAGGCTTGTGTATGAGTTGCTTTTCTGTTTCTGTGGAAAGCAGAAACAGAAAACAAAACCATAACCAAAGCTACTTATAGAAAGGAGTTCCCTAGCTTGTGGTTCCAGAGGGTGAGAGTCCAACATGATGGAAGAGGAGGCAGCTGGAGTAGAAAGCTGAGGATGTGCAGGAAGCAGAGAGAGAAACTGGAAGTTGAAAGGCCAGTCCTCCTGGGTTCCCTGACCCCAACAGTGCCACCATCTGACCAAGTGTTCAGACACTTGAGCTGAGGAAAACCTTTCATCCCTATGAACACAACATGAATTTAGTAGTGGCCAGTTTGGTGCCTCTGTTCCTTCTGTATTATATATATTATATATTATATATATATTTAAAATAGAAAAATATATATGTAAAATTATTTGGAATAATTTTGAACTTACAGCTTTGCCATTAAAGACCTAAATCTAATAGTAATCATCATCATCATCATCATCATCATCTCAATTTAAAAAGTTAATAACAAAAAGATAACAGGTATACACTTAAAATGAATGTTCTGTTGATTCCTTCTGGTATTTATATAAAAAGATCCATATAAAAATTATTCTTCATCATAAAAAACAACCAATCATCACTAAACAATTTTCCATTACTGCTACTATAGATAATTGTTTAACTATTAAAATTTATGCTGTGATTTATTATAGCCATAATGATACCAATATCTGTGTGATTGCTCAGTGCTGCCAAGGAAGATAGACTTCATCTGTTGTCTCAGGAAATACCATATGACTATTGTAATGATGCATATTCCTTATTACCTGCTGATAATCACCCATCAGTACAAATGAAATGACAGCTTAATGACATAGCACATCTCCTTCTGGAAAATAGCTGGATTTAAATATTTCTATTGCTTCCCACTAATCAGAGCAGCAAAGCACTATGATTTCCACAGTCCCCAGAAATAATACTAGTTTTAGATAAACAATCTAGTACAAAGTTGTTCTTTTGTACTAGACATTGATGAAATTTTCCACAGCATAATCCCTTGGTGCCTGTTCTGTCCACAGACGGTTTCACCAGCACTGGCTGCTATTCTTCTCACCTTTATTTTTGCTGATTAGAACTCAGGCATCATCATTAAACACCTGGCATTTTATGAAATATAGAAAGTGATTTACATTGAATATCTGAATCAACAGAGTGGCCACAAATTTCCATAGTGGTACTAGCTGTCTTCAGACAGCTGAGCCTCTTCTATATGACAAGCCAGTAGAGCTTGGAGGACTAAGAGCCAGGCTATTTCTGTTCACAAAGTCTGTTTGGCAGTTGGTACAATGAACTCCTGGTTTTCCTCTCCCAGGTCCACAGATATTGTCCAATTTGGTCCCTCGTCATCACTTTTTCCTCCATCAGGCTTGTGTGATATCTTAGACAGAGGTAGTAGAACACTGAACCCTTAACAGGGGACTTGTTTAAGGATCTTAACTTCTTCTCCATTGGCTTCACTGAGTATTATTACTTAAATAGCAGTTATCAACTGAACAACTACTATGCTAGTAATGTAACATCAAACTACTACTATAGATTGCCAGTTTATCTTCTTAATTTTTAATAATATTTTTACATATTTAACAATTTTATACATCTATATAATGTATTTTGACCATGTCAGTCCATCACTACTTCCCTTAGATTCCTACTGTTAACCCAATCTCTCTCCTGGTTTCCTGTTCCTAGTTTTTGCTGCTGTTGTTAATAACTCCCTGAATTCAACTAGTGTCGCCATATGCACATAGGTTTGGGCCCATCCATTAGGACACTGGCAACCTACTATCACCAATCACAGCCCCAGAGGAGAGTGATTTGTCCTCCATCAACAACCATGGACTGCTATCAAGTCCTTCTCCAAAGGTGGTGTCTTGGGTGTTCCTCCCCTGTTACACTAGAATTTCCACTGGCTTGGTCATGTGCATAACTTGTACAGAAAACCACAGGTACTGTGATTTAATGTACACAACAGCGCTATAGAGACCAAAAGTCTGCATTTCACAGCTCTTTTCCTCATCCATCAACTCTTGCATTCTTTCCACATACTCTTCCACCATGTTTCTTGATGCTTGGATTGGGCAGGTTAATATAGATAATTCTTCTATAACTGAGAACTCATGGTTACTTATACTTGGCACTTTGACCAGCTATTGGCCTCTATATTAACTGCTATGCCCTGCAAAAAGAAGCTTCTTTGGGAGAGCAGAAAGAGTGTGGAAGCCAGAGTTGGTGGATAATGACAAGGAAACAGTTTTTCTGATAGCTGGAAAGTTACTTGTATGAACTCACAGCAATGATGTGAGTTCATACAAGTATGAACTTACGCAAGCTCAAGTCAGACAAAACTCCAGTGTAGAAGTAGATAAGTGGGTAAAAATCTCCAACCTTAGCTGAGGAACTGTTGGCGACTGGTAACTGCTGGGAAAGGGAGTCAGTTTTCTTTAAGGCTGTGAATCTAGATAAGTTGTAAAGGCAAACTCTCAACTGAATATGATCAGTGCTGGCAGGTAGATGGTGCTGTAGTAATGAACACACCCTCCTCCTGCTGTGTCCAGTGTGGCTCCAGTGGATGGACCCCCCCACCCCAAAAGGACATCTGGGGACACAAATTTGACTTAACAGGCCTTAATATATATGACAGAATAGAAGAAATACAGCAGGGTTGGCTCTCAGAAGGGTGCAGATAGGGGAAGATGTCTAACTATGATTAATATATATGAAATTCACAAAAAGCCAAAAAATATAATAACCATCCATAAACAAATATTTAGGAGACCATTTGACAACATTAGCATTAAATCTAGCAGTAGTAGATGGTTCTCCAGTATGGCCTATGATCTCCTCAAGGAGGAGCTTTTGATTAAGTTTACAGTGTGAGGATAAAATTCACTCTTGTGAACCCAACCACATATCCAATTAGAAAGTGGTTGGGGGGCTGGAGAGATGGATCAGTGGTTAAAAGAGCTGGATACTCTTGATGAGGACCCTGGTTCAATTCCCAGCACCCGTGTGATGGCTAAAAACTGTCTTTAAGCCAGGCGTGGTGGCGCTTGCCTTTAATCCTTAATCCTAGCACTCAGGAGGCAGAGACAGAGGCAGGTGGATCTCTGTGAGTTCGCTATAGAGTGAGTTCCAGGCTCCAGNACAACAGTAATACATTTCTCCAAGGGGCTCTTGCCTTTTTGACAGGGTTTACTGTACCAGGCATGGTTTTGCTCCTATGGAGCAGGCCTCAAAGGTACATGCAGAAAGTGGTTGGTTACCCCCAGAACCACCATGCCACTATTGTACCAGTAGGCACATCCTGCAAGGCAGGTCATTATTGTGACATTTATGATGCCACACTGAGTAAGAGCACTGATGCTCTTCTTCCCTAGAAACCTGCATAGTATCTTCTGGCTCCCTGCAAGCTCACCAGCAGGGGAGCTATGTTTTGGTCAGTCAATGTTGATTTCTCTATGTCCTACATCCAAAGCGAGTGGTAACTTTAGCAGTAGGCTCTTATAATCTAGTGTTGGTGAGCCAAGTGTGACAGCAATACCTTGTGTTGTTTTGAGTATTTCTGGGGCCTCTCTGATCAATAGCTCATAGGGAGAGATCTGTTGCCTGATACCGAGCTTTTCATTTAGCTACTCGTGTCTTCTGAGAGCAGAATGAATGAAGGAAGAAAGGGAGGAGGGAGAGAAGGAGAGAGGGTAGAAAGGACCAGTTGGGAAAAAGAAGCAGTTGGCAGGATAGCAAATGGGATTAGAGAGGTGCTGGAGACAGATACGATTATAATGCACTTATTACTGTGATACTGTAAAATATTTAAATACATATAAATGAAAATATAATTTTTAAAAAGAACTCCTAGTTTTGAGTGTGTGGAAGCCTGATTTTAGTAGCTTGTATACATGAGATCCTTGAATTGCACAGTGACACTGTGAGGTGGGAATTACCATTTTTCCCATTCCACAGATGAAAAACAAGGAGGGCTGGGATTATCCTGCCCTGTTGTAATGATGCCTAGTGGCTAAGTCAGATTTCAAACCCAGATCTTTGTAAAGGCAAACTCTCAACTGAATATGATCAGTGCTGGCAGGTAGATGGTGCTGCAGTAATGAACACACCCTCCTCCTGCTGTGTCCAGTGTGGAACCACTGACCATGTGCTTTGTTGGAGAATTGGCTCAGCAGTTAGAGCATGGGCTCCTCTTGCAGAGGATCCAGGTTCAGTTCCCAGCACCCACATGACAGCTAACAACTGTCCATAACCCAGTTCCAGGGAATCTAACACCCTCTTCTGACCTGTGTGGCCGTTGCACTACATGGATGCACTTATATACATGCAAGGAATTCACTTATACACATAAAATAAAAATAATGAAAAATTTAAAAAAATTGTAAAAGAGAATTTCAAAGGTATTAAAGTAGATAATATATTGTTGGAGTTGGAAAAAACAATAGATAAAAAACAGGTCAAACTTTCTGGACATTAACCCTTTGGTCCCCTGCCCTCCAACAAACACTCAGTGCTCTTTATTCTAAGTCTTAGGTATTTCTTCAGTTCCTAGTCTCTTAATGCATTTGCAGTTATCTCTCAGAAAAATGTCAAGCAGATTCAGAAATGCACGGGTCATTTTCATTTACAGTCTGCTATTTCCATCTGCTCCTCATTAGTGGACCTTGGATGCACCATTCAATTAGACCAGCAGTGGTTGCTTCTCTACTCACCACAAGTAAATGTTTTCACTTGTTATTCTCTAAATAAGATGATTAACTCTTTACAAAGCACTTATTTTGATTGTGCATTTATGTAATATCGAGGTGACCTAAAGTACACAGGTGGATGCAGGCAGGTTAACTGTAGCAAGACTCCATGTTCTCCTAGGGTTAACCATCCATGGGGTCCTGGAAACAATGTCCTGTGAATACTGAAGCCAACTATGAGACTAAATTTAATTGTCTAAATCTTATATTGATGGTGTCCTGTACATGTTCCACCAATTCAAATCAGACCTGTGGATAAATAGGGGAAGGGTGCAGTCCAACTTAATTGACTTCTTCTAGCCTCCTGTGGTTCTGCTGTTTCAAGTTAGTGATTTAGAAGGTGGTACAGGGTAAAGAGCCACTTTGACTCCTGGCCTGTCCTCTAGAAGTACTTGGTTGTCTTCCCAGCTAAGAGACCAGCCATTGCGGCTTCTGAAATAGGGCAGGGGGACTTCCACAATTGGGGAGCACCTCCAGGACAGATGCATGGGGTCTTCTAATATCAAAAATCTGTAAGGCAAGACAGTAAGTGGTAGGCTGAACCTGTTCCTATTCTCTAGGCTCCCTCCTCTGGTCTGGTAACCTGCCAGATTTGGTAACTTTCGTACCCTAGTAAGGAAGCCAGCCTCGATTTAGAGGGAATTCACCCAGCTTTGCTGAGCTAAACATTAGAATCCAAGTCTCCATTTCTCTCCAGTATTTTATTCCTTTGTAGAGACAGGTTTAAAGATAAATCACTTATCCATCTTAACTGATCAGGAAACGTACCAGAGAATGGGATGCAAGTTTGTATTGGTCACCCATGCATGTCCTAACAGAAAACTTCAGAATCATTGGGTTAAACAGTAAGAATTTATTTCTTATACCGTGTGAGGCTGGGAATTTCAGAAACAAGATGGTTGCTGATTTTATTTCTGGTGAGGGTTATTTTCTTCCCTTAGAGACAGCCATCTTCTTTCCATGTTCTTAAGTGGCAGTGGGAAGAAGGAGGAGAAGGAAGAGGAGTGGGAAGGAAAGGACGAGAAGAGAAGGAGGAGATGGGAGGCAGCTAGCATTGTTTTTAATGCTCACTTCATGTTTATTGATTTAATATCTTGAAAGTTTTCCAAGAGTAAAACAGCCATATCAGGACAGACTGGGTCACTACATGTATTGGAAAAAAAACAAATCTTTTTTTTAAGAAGTAAAAAGTTCCGTTGCTTTGGTCCTTAGTAATGATATTTCCTCTTGTGAGAGCACTAGGCCCATAATGGGGGTGTCCCTGAATGGAGACTCCAGTGTTTGCTTACCCCTCTCTCCTGTATGTATGTTGAAGTCTTCCGTATATATGTTCATAAGGTCGTGGAGTCGGTATCTAGTGTTAACTGGTGAATAGGTGGGGAGTTAGTTAAATTTGGAGCTAATATCTGACTTTATTTCTGTCACTTTATGATTTGGGGCAACAGTGTTCTTCTTCATCGCTAACATGAAGTTGAAGTCACTACACTAGGGTAAAAATAAGGTCCCATTCAAAACTTTTTTCAAATCCTACTTTTCTCTCTCTTGGATTCTAAGACTCTGCAAGGATAATTCCTTTGCTAGACTGAAATCCTCATTCTTCAACACCCACCTCCCCTGTCGCCTTCTCACTGAAGTCTTTCCAAGCCGGGTAGAATTAACTGACTCACTCATTGGTGTCATGTGGGGTTTTCTTGACTCCTTGAAAAGTGATGTAACCGGGCGTGGTGGCGCACGCCTTTAATCCTAGCACTTGGGAGGCAGAGGCAGGCGGATCTTTGTGAGTTCAAAGCCAGCCTGGTCTACAGAATGAGTTCCAAGACAGCTGGGGCTACAGGGAGACCCTGTCTCAAAAAAGACCCAAAAAAAAAAAAAAAAAAAAAAAAAGAAAAAGAAAAAGAAAAAAGAAAAGTGATATAAATTGGACTGCCTAAAAAATAAATGTAGGCTATTTTAAGCTTCTTTAATAATATAATCTGTTGACACATTCGACCCCTTAAAATAGTATATATTCTAAAACACAGCATTGTATACAATATTGTATTTTACTTCTAATTATCAGAGTGGAGAATTGTAGAATAGGTGTTTACAACTTATCTTCGACATCTTTGTTAGACATAGTTAATTTGGTGTCAAATCAACAGGCACATTTCCATTGAGTTGTAGGAGTTAAAGTCAATATGAATGTAAATTAAATTATGGGGACTTTGAAAAATTTGGAAAAGTTCTACCCCCAAATCCAGAGCTTTTCTCCATATGAGTCTTCTTATCTTCATCATCAGCTGGTCCACAGTGAACCATAAAGGAAGAAAAGAGGATCAGCCTGTGTGTAAGCTTTGGTTTCTTAATCCCCTGCCTTTGGCACCTACAGAATCAATCACAATGCCTGGTCATTTGGCTGTTTCAAGCAGTGTGTCCCACGGTCCATGCTGTGATATGCTGTGGACCACAGAAGCCCATATCATCAATAACCAACCTACAGGAGGTCACGTAAGCAAAATTTTAAGAATTGCACCATGGGAAGCAAATGCTGCTGATTATATGAGAAACAGCAACAGTAACATATGGGAAAGGAGGTGACAATATGTACTTGGTGTTGAAGAAAAGAAATGTTTGTGGGGAAAAAGAAAATGCCCAATTTGAAAAGGATTTGAGAGGGCAGAGAATATTGCACAGAATGGAGGAGGGGAAAAAGTAAGATGGGAAATATTTTAGGCTTTCTCATTTAAATGATCTCTGTCTCCACTAGTCATTTCTCTCTCGTTGGTAGACAGAAATGTTGTGCAAGGATGGGCCTGACCACCCCCAATAGAGCTTCATTTACACAAACATGTGGGAAATGAGATTTGGCCTGTGGACAGTGCTTTAGCAACTCTGGGCATACATTGTGAATGAATTCTGAAGAAATGGAGGGATTCAGATAATATAACAAAAGTAATTCTGGTATCTACCTCTCCAGTCTTAATGTAAGCACATCAGAGAACAGCATAGGTTTGACTGTTTAAGGGCTGATTGAAACTTTTGGAAGATATTTGACAACAGTGTCAGATAAAATTCAGTCTCAAAGGCTAGCCAGAATAAAGCCAGAGAAACAGAAAATTAGGCCCTGGCTCATTGGTAAACATGCATCTCATTTTTATTTGGGGTTATGATTTCTGGGTAGCCTTTAGACAAAATTCTGTATCATGTGGACAGATCAAGATTAAAAATGCAGAAGGTTACAGAGTTTGTAGAAATGAGACTCTACAAGATTCCTAAGAAAGACACTATAATTCCCATCTTGCTTAGTCATTTTTGTTGCTGGAAAATTATATTGGAAATAAAAATTGAAAGGAAAAGGTGTGAAGGTGATGCCCTTGGCACTAATGAACTGTAAACTGAAACTTACTTCTTAACATTGCAGTCTTCCTTGAAATTCTCTGTTTCCTAGAAATTCTGTTACAAATTCCCTGGGCTCAATAACCCATTTGTTGGTAGTGTTTTCAGTGTACACATTTTAGGGACTGTTACATTGAGGTCTCGAAGAAGAGGCAGGGAGCATTTTGGACGTTGAGGTAATAGAATTTGGGGAATTTTTAGAAAGAGCACTAGAGTTCTGAATTACCCTGTTACAATGAAAAATTAATAAAAATGAGTAACCATTATATGTTTTTTAAGTTCCACTCTAATGAACCATAGGGTTGATAGCATTGTAGGGGAATTTTCTTTGAAAGTTTTAGGAAATTTAACTGAGACTCCCCCTTATTCTCATAGTAGTAAATAAATCTTGTGAAGATGTAAGAAAATGTCACATGTTCCCTGATTTTTATTTTTATGAGTTTTCTTGATTCCCTAGATTTGTCATTTTGGCTTCCTTTGTGAAAATACTTGAAAACATAGGTATTTTGACTGGTTATCAAATGGTGGCTAATGCTAGTTTTTCCTATTTGACATGATGGAGGACTGAAGATTTAAGCTGAGTGGAATTAGAGACCTCCAGAGACTCTTTCTTTTTCTTTCTTTTTTTTTTTTTTTGTCTTTTTGAGACAGGGTCTCCCTGTAGCCCTAGCTGTCCTGGAACTTACTCCAGAGGCTCTTTCAATTCCATCTTAAACACAGGCAATCTGAAATCTGTTTCTTAGTGACCCTTGCTGTTAATGTAACAAGGATCCTTAAAATTGAAATTTGAACAGAATTTTCCCTCCAAAGAAGCTTTTATCTTGGACAATCAGCTGCAAGGTTATTAAGCCCTCCAGTAAAGAAACTTTGGCTGCAGTGACTTTTGTGTTGGCCCAATCTCACCTATAGTAATTATTATGACCTTTATTTTCTACACTGAGAACAAATGTACATAGAAAGCAGAATTTGTGCCTGAGGTATATTAATAGGGATTTGTCTGGTACATGCTTTCACTCAAAGCAGTTACCATTTATACTTTGGCTAGGACTATAATCTAGGACAGTTTGGGTGGTCTTGAACCCTCATGTTAAACTCCATTTAGTTAAAACTTGCAATTGTAATTCTTATTATCTTTCTGATGATCAAAATGAAGTCCATTCATTATAATAAGACTGGAACCTTAGGGAAGGATGAAGAGGAAGACATATTACTACCTAAACACTGACTGACATGTCATTTATTATACAGTTCTTTACAGAGTTAGTTTTCCTATACAGTCTATGTAAAAGAAAAAAAAAAGATAGAAACTTTTCCTTATGGCTTTGATTGCTTAAAAGCAAGTTGTGGTATTTCCCTGTGGCATTACATAAGTAAATATTACATTAATGTATATAGTAATCCAATCTGAAATATATTAAACTCATTCATTAGCTTCCTTAATTTAGATAGGTATTAAAATACTCAATGGTATGCATTTTTAATAACTCTGTACAGATTTCTAAGTTTTGTTAGGAATATTACTTTGGAGGGTGTATTATTCAGGCCTCCAGAGAAACAAAACCAAAAGAATATGTAATTATAAAAACGGGATTTTATTAGACCTGCTTGGATGATCTCAGAGGCTGAAAAGTCCCACAGGGAATGCCTATAAAGTAGAGAACTAGAGATATTGGTAGCTACTCAGTCCAAAGCTTGGAAGGCTAAGAATTTTGTGTGTGTGTGTGTGTGTGTGTGTGTGTGTGTGTGTGTGTGTGTGACAGAGAGAGAGAGACAGAGAGAGAAGACAGAGAGAGAGAGACAGAAAGAGACAGAGAGAAAGAGAAAGAGAGAGAAGAGACATCAGTCCAGAAAGGGGCAGCCCCAGTGTAACACCAGAGGCCTGAGAATCCCCAGGGATTCTCAGGTGCAAGTTCCTGTTCAATGGATAAAGAGCCTGGGGTTTTATATTCACAGGCAACAGCAACAAGTGAGCTTGCTCAGCAAGGAGAGTATGAACAAAAGCTAGCTTCCCGCTGCCAATTTTGTGTTCCATTCTGCCCATGTCCACCCCCACAAAACATCAGGATTCTTCCCTGCCCAGTTCACTCATCCAGGAAGCAGTCTTCAAAAACACCATCATCGACCATCCTGGAATTATGAACGATCCATTTTCTAGGTATCAACCCTTAATATAATGTCTGAAGTTATGAGTAGTGTTAACAGTGCTCTCCAGCACAAAACGTTATCATATGGAACCCCGGAGCTAGTAGCAGCATGCACAAGACCTGTGCAAGCCCCAGCCAGATAAAACCCAGCATGGCTGGGAGAGGGGGAAGTGTCAGCCCCAGTTGAGCCACTATTGGAAATTCATCTCGGGGTGGGGGGAGGACATTCAGTTTTCTTAAAGCTTGTGATATACCTTGGTAGATTGACCAGACTCCAAGGGAGGGCAAGAGCATTTGGGAAACACAGACTAGACTCAATAAGCTTGTATAAAAGAGAAAAAAATCTGTAGGGAACATGAAGTCTGGGGTGTGAGGAGTTTGGTGACAGGGGAATATGGAGGACTCTCAATATGATCAAAATACATTGAGAACTGAAATTCTCAAAGAATAAAAATGTATAAAAAGGTGTTCATCAACTATTCTAGAAAATATATAAAAATGTACTTTCATCATCTCTGTGAGTTTTTCTGACATAATTGAGTCCACCAATATTGACACTCACAAACTCTTCCGTTCCCTTGAGGAGAAGGACAGTAGCTGTCAAATGTGAACATCTTCTTGGAAATCATGCAGAAGACAAGGAAGTTGGGCTGGTAGCAGGGGTGGAAGAAGTCACTCAGAAATAATTCTGTAGTAAACTCAGGGAAAGTGAATTACCTTGAAGTCCAAACTGTGGCATGTGTAGGCCCAGTGACTGAGGTTTCTCATGGGATGCAGGGAGGGAAGGACATTTGCATGAAGAGAACCGACTGATGCCAAAGATTAGACATCAGATAAGTATTCTGAGAAGCAGAATGTCCTGTGGAGTGACAAGTAAATCCTAGCAGAAACAAATGCAAGAAAAAGCAGAGAAAGATGTTTGTATTTTCATAGGTGACAAACCTCCAAAAGTTCATATTTCAAAACAGAGATGAAGGCGTGGGAAGGAAAGGGCATGGCTCACGGTGGCATCTTCCGGTGCTGAAGCTAGACGACACAACTGGGTCCTCAAGTGACCGTGAACTTCACCACATATTTCCAAGCAGGTAGAGTTGGACAGTTGTCTGCCTTGATCTCTCCCTCCCATGCAAGCCACTAGCATGGTGTAGCTCAGTCCTGCAGCAAAAAGTTAACAGCACTGCCTTCCCTTTCTTCTGCCCGGAAGTGACTTCCGATGTGACTTCCCATGTTACAGTCTGTGTGGCTCTGAGCCGGCTCTGCAGCTCTACCTGGTATCGACTTCTGATTTTTTTTCAAAGTTCTCATCTTCTCGCTTTCCTGAAATCACATTTCTTATGAAAATATTTCCATGTTTAAGGATGATTTTTACCTTTATTGCTTTTCCAAAATGTATTGGGATCTCTGCTCTGTAGATTATTTAAACATGTGTTAACTGATTTTCAAGCAAGTGGACATTATGTATTTTTTGTTTACTTTTCTCACAGCCAGAATTTCTGTCAGCTTAATTTTGTAATGATTTGTTTAAATTAAACTGACAGAAATTCTGGCTGTGAGGAACCCATATATGATTAATTTTGGCAAATGTTAGAAGACTTGAAAATAGTGTGAATTGTGCCATTGTTGAGAGTGCCATACACACCAAGTAGACTATGTTCAGACCTCTCATATATGTGCCGAAATTTTCTTTTGTTTGTTACATCAGCTTTTAAAAGAAATGTTTTGAACTTTATAGCAATTATGAATTTGTCTATTTCTTCTATCTAAAATTTGTTCTATAAAATTTTACTGTAAAGAAATAAAGCTATGATCTTAAGAGACACCTTTTGGATTGGTTAGATTGATCTCTTAATAAGGCTGCTTATCTTAATATGGATTTCATGTTATTATTATGCTAGATGCATTCTTGTTCTTTTATGAACAGCAGTTCAAAGCAATTCAATATTTACTCTTTTTTCACTTCAATAAAGTATTATCAGAAGGAGTCTAGCTGTTTATTGAAAAAGTAATGCATGTATTATGATGAAGTAAGGTGCAATGAAAGCTTGTTTTTAAAAATAGTTATATCACTTTCTCTAAAGAAAAATCATATGTTAATGCCCAAAGATGGAAAAAATTCAGTTAAAAATTACAGTCATTGCTGATGTTTAAAAACTAAGGACAACTCGAGACTGGAAAGATGGTTCAAAGGGCTGTGCACAAGCACGAGGGCCTGAGTTCGGATCTCTGGTACCCACCAGAAAGCCAGATTCAGTGGCTCACATAGGCAGCTCCAGCGCTGAGCTGCAGTAGAGACAGGAGGACCCCTAAAGCTTGTTGATGAGACAGCCTAACAGAGTAAATAATCCCAGTTTCAGTGAGATGCCCTGTGTCCAAATTGTAAGGTGGAAGAGATCAAGGGAAATACCTGAGTTTAACCTCTGGTCCCCGTGTGTGTGCCCACACATCCATATGAACATTCACATACATATGACAATTCAATAAATTAGGGAGTTACATACTTTGGTAGCCATGGCAGGCATATGTATACATATAGAGACAGTTTCACCCCAGACAGTATCACAATTAAAAGTAAAATGTTGAATTCAATTCTGCTATTTCTGGTAAAACATTCAAGTGATATTATGATGTACAGAGTCATGCATTTTGGTAATGCTGCACCAGTTTAGTTAACAAAGCAGACAATAGAAAACATTTGAACTAGCCGGGCGTGGTGGCGCACGCCTTTAATCCTAGCACTTGGGAGGCAGAGGCAGGCGGATCTTTGTGAGTTCAAGGCCAGCCTGCTCTACAGAGTGAGTTCCAGGACAGCTGGGACTTACAGGGAGACCCTGTCTCGAAAAAGACCAAAAAAAAAAAAAAAGAAAAGAAAACATTTGAACTAAAATAGAAATAGAAATAAAACTGTTCTGAGTTGATGATTCAATACTCAGAAACTCCAAAAGAATCTCCCTGAAAATTTCCAACCATTACTCAATTCTTACATCTAAAATAGGAATAAACAAACACATAAATGTGATTCATTAAAATAATAAAAATTCCCTTGGTTGGGAAAAAAAACATTTTTGAGGAACTGAAAATGAAAACAGTGAATTGAAGGTGCATGCAGCTGACTCAGGGTAACTTTGGGGATGTGGTTGGGGGATGCATGCTTGCCCCAATGGGAAAAGAGTTTGAATGGACATTTTGCAGAAGAACAAATACAAACAGCATTTCAGCTAATTCAAAGGTATTCAAACCCATATGAACACTACTTTTCTTAAAGAAGTGAGTTTTCTAAATTTGCTTGCCTTTCATAGGGAGGTTTTTCAGGATAGACTGGAACTAACAGAAAGGAGAATAAGGTGGACAAGAATGGAGTTTAGAGAATAACTTTTTTTTTTTTTTTTTTTAAATTATTTTTTATTAATTTTTAATATTTTATTTCGTATCCGTTGTATATATTTGTACTTGTCTGCGAGGAGTTTGTGCCACCCTGTGTCTGGCATCCGCAGCAGGAGTGTCAGTAAGAGGGTATCGGATTCCCCTGGAACTGGAGTTCTCCTGGAATTGGAGTTTCAGACGGTTCTTAGCCGCCATGTGGGTGCTGGGGATCGAACCGGCGTCCTCTGTAAGAGCGGTCGGCGCTCTTAACCGCTAGGCTATCTCTCCAGCCCCCTAGAGAATAACTTTTAAGAAGAAATATTTTATAATTTTAATTTTATGTGTATGAGTGTACCACCTTCATGTATGTAAGTGAACCCATGTCATGTAATTCGCGGATGCCAGGAGAGGGAAATGGATCACTTCCGGCTGGAGTCAAGGACAGTTGTTCGCTGCCACGTGGGATCTGAGAACCAAACCTCAGTCTTCTGCAACAGCAGCGAATGCTCCTAATTGCTGAGCCATCTCTCCAGCCTCTGGAGCATAGGGTTTTGTTTTTGTTTTTTTTTTTTTTTTTTGGTATTATGAATACCTTTTCATATTTTTTACCCCAATTTTTTGAGAAAATACGTGTGACCCAGGGCACCCTCAAATGGACTCGCTACGTGGGAAAGCTGGCTGTGAACACGTGATCTCACTATCTTCAGTCCTCAAGTGCTACATCTACTGGTGAGCGTTATCACACCTGGCTTGTTATGTCTTTTGACCACATTGTTACCTTTATATAACAAAATGTGGTAGAATACAAATTGATTTAATTTTTTTTTTATTTTACACTTTGGGGGGGTGAGATTCACATGTCATTGCATGCATTGCATGCATGTACAGATGAGAGAACAATGTGCAAGCATCTTTTCTCTTTCCATGTGAGATTCTGGGATCCAACTTGGGTCATCGGTCCTGATGGCAAGTGCCTTAATCCACACATTTTTAATTTTTGATAATTTTGAAAAGTTAGAGATTATATCACTCTTGGACACTGTGGAAACTGAATTTATATTATATTCCTTTATTGTTTATGTTTTCATTCTTTAAAATTATCTGTACAGTTTTATATAGTCAGAAATATTTGTACTTTTCAAAACCAAATTTCATACCTCCTTTAAATATTAAGGAGGTCTATTTAACATTTATTTACCTTATAACATCCATTTATCTCATCATTTTTATTATTAACTTATAGAATTCGATTGCTTTTATGTTGTCAAATCTACTAATCTAATTTTGTTAATTTAAAAAAAAAAACCCTGTATCACTAGTCAGAAATCTTATGCATGTTTTTCTGGATAACTTTTTTTTACAAAAAATCAGCGGTTTGTCACATTTGAAAAGAGAACATAAATTTTCTCCAAAAGATCTATTCAGTTGTTTCATGGACTCCTTGCTAAATAATTCTGCTTACCTACTGTTGCAAAAGGTGGAGCTACAGTGTTTCACCCATACAGCTATCAGGACTTCAGTGCTGACAAGCAGAGCTACAGTGTCTCACTCATACAACTATCAGGACTTCAGTGCTGACAAGCAGAGCTACAGTGTCTCACTCATACAGCTATCAGGACTTCAGTGCTGACAAGCCACACTTCCTTTCATTTCATAGTAAACATTAAGCTCTACTATGTCTAGTTTCCCTTTGTTATTTTATTATTTAAAATGTGTTTGGAGGGCTTGAGAAATGGCACAGCATTGCAGAGCATTTGCTGCTCTTACATGGTGGTTAGCTAGCACATACATGGTGGTTCGCCCAGTTCCAGAGACTCCAACAGAGACCCTCTTCTGGCATCTGTGGGCACTGCACATAGGCGATACACATACTGATTGGTAGGCAAATCACTCACACACATAAAACAAAAACAAGTAAATTATTAAAAGTATCTCATTAGAGGGTTTATTCTAGAAGAACTTAAGGAGCAGAATGTCAACTTTACATCCTCTGTCAGATTTTATAGGTTAACTTCACTTTCAATTTAATTTATTATTAAATAATTTGGAAAAAGAATATGTATAATGTGTCATATTTCCATCTAGGGATAAAGTCTGCTCCCCAACTTGTTTAATTGCTCGTTGGATTTTTCAATCTACTCTTAGTTTAATATAAATATTAATGTAATAATTTTCAATATGTATTTTATTGAATTTTTCATTTCATACAAACATCTTAATCATTTTTATATTCCTTCCTTCATCCCCACTGCCCCATGGCACACACTCCCACATAGATTTCATGTACTCTGTCACATATGTTAAGACCTATCAAGTCAAATTTTGTACCCAGATGTCCCTCAGTGCAAGTTCATTCACTAGAGTTTAGTCAGCATATCAAAAGTCTGTCATTTAAAGATCAGCTGGTCCTCATCCAGCAGTAATCAGCTGCCAAGAGTTATTTGGCCAAGGTTGGGCCCTGATGCCCTGTTTCTCCATTTCCATGCTGGGTTTTTGTCTTATTGAGTCTGCGTGAATTTTCTATATGCTGACACCATTGCTGTAGATTCACAATAGTAAGTTCCCAGAGGCCTGAAGACTGTTTCCTTATGATCATGTGTCATTTTTACTGTCATTTCTTCTTACTGTATAACCTGGTAGCTAATATGAATTAGGTATTTCCCTTATATAATGCTGCCATACAGAATAATGTATTTAATAATGTATTTAATAATGTATATAATAATGAAAGTTGTTGGTTATTTAATTTTAATTTATCATTATCCTTGGCCCCAAATACCTGAAAACTTGGCATTTTAATCCTTGTGTCTTTCCAGGCATTTGCTGACCCTTGTTAATTATGTAATCATAGTAGTCATGGTTAATTTTTTTCTCCTTTTGATTAGTGTTAACTATACTTCTTTAAACCACTGTGTTCTTTAAACTATTTTATTTATTATTTTTATTTGATTTTATGTATATGAGTGTATTGGCTGCATGGATGTAACTGCATCATGTCATGGATGTAATTGCACCATGTCATTTAGGGCGTGTGGAGGTCAGAAGAGATCATTGGATCCCCTGGGACTAGAATTAAGAACAATTGTTAGCCAACAAGTGGGTGCTGGGAATCGAACCCAGGTCCTCTGCAAGAACAGCCAGTGCTCTTAACCACTGAGCCATCTCTCCAGCCTCTTCCTCCCCGGTATCAACCAGAGTAGAATTTAGATCTCAGCTCTGTAGGTTAGTCGCATTGTATTACCACCTCACATACACTGCTGTGCTTTTATTTTCCTTTGTAAATGGAGAAGGTCATCATAGCCACTTCATAGGCATCCTAGGAATCTACAGCACTTAACATGGCTTGCAGGACACTGAAGTGCTGCAAACTCATAACAAACAACAGTTAATTTATTATCATCTGTTGAGACAATGGTATGCTTTCTCCTTGAGAGAACATACACTGAAGAGCTTGAGTCTGCTTGCTGTCTCTGCAGTGGATCGTCTTAAGGAGGACACAATCTGCCCACCTCTAGTTGAGCTTTGATGGTTTAACTTACCCCTACTTTTTTTCACTGTCATATGTGACTTACCTTTAAAAAAATTGCTATACTTTCCAGTTAGAAAGATTAAGAAACAGATGCCTTCTGCTTTTGAGGCGCCTGTTTACTCAGTTAAAGGAAGGAAGGGCGGAGTCGAATCAAATGCTAAGTTTTTTAAATGCTTCAGCTTTTTGTAAGTTCTCTTGTGAAAATGTACGTGTTTAATTTTATCTTGCTTTTCCAGTGTGCAGAAAATACACTCTTGGTGTTACCCTTATTCACATGTCCATGATCTTCATCATTATTATCTACCATTAGTGAATTTATTTATTTAATCTTCTTGATTCAATTTTCCGGTACAATAGGTTATTATAATATTCTGTGGAAATGTAACCTGATATTGTTAACATTTTTATGGGACATTAAGCTTTATCTCTGTCACCATTACTAAAGCTCACTTTACCAGAACATAATTAGAGCATTAAGTATATAGAATATAATTGTCATTATTAATACATGGTATATAATTGTGTTTAAACCATTTTGTCATTTTATTAACAGGTGTTAAATAATTGGCATGGTATTAAAACACATGTCCAGAATATATGCACTCTTTTGTTTGGAGATACTCTCTTTGGAATGGTGGGCTCAGCTTCCTTCATGTCACCTTGTCATTGCTACCACAGCTCCAGTAAAACTCTCTTTAGTTGTCTTCCACGTTTCCAGTGAGTTGTCAGACTTTTAGATTGTGGAGCTGGAGAGATGGCTCATCCATCGGTTAAGAGCACTGACTGTTCTTAAGAAGACCTGGGTTCAATTTCCAGCACCCACATGGAGGCTAACAACCTTCTGTAGTGCCAGGGGATCTGATGCCTTCTTCTGATCTCCACAGGCATTGAGTGACACAGGTGTATGTATATTCAGGCAGGCACAACACTCACACACATAAAATAAAAATAAATAAATAAAATTATAAGAAAAAACATTTAGATTCTTTGATGCGAAGAAGCTTGGGTGTGTGTACCCAGTCCTTCATTTTGCCTGACTAGTGCTCACCTCTGTTACATGGTCACATCTGGCAGCTTCTGGACTGGCACTTAGATTTTTGGAGAAGGAAAAGGAAGGAGTTTAAAGTTAAGAAATAAGAACCAGAGCCGGACCTGCAACAGCAAAGAATGTGTACTTATCAGAATAAGTATACAGCAGCAGAGGACAGACACTGCATTACGCGTACGCGGAGTGTCTGCCTGCCTAATGACTAGATGTGGGAGATTTTATTTCCTGAGCCCAGCTTGAATGCTTCAGATGCCAAGGCCTAGTGTCCTTGGATAAGTTGAAAGCCTTCTCTGATTCCTCGGGCTGAGCAGGGCAGTATCTCAAGGCTGTAAGACAAGTGGCTCCATCAACAGACTGCCTCAGTCCTGGGAGTGACGGGTTGGCTTCAGCAAGGCTAGATTGCTAGTTTAAGTCCAATTAGCCATTTCAAGGGATTTGTGACTCTATGGCCCTCTTAATGAAGCTTATGTCTTTTGCTATTCGCATATCCTACAACTAATTTCCCATGGTGTTAGCTCTGGGATGAGAAGTTAGTCCATGCGTGCCACCGTCTCTGCTTCTTTCCCCTTGCTGTCACACCCTCCTGAAGGAAGCACCAGCAGTCCTCACTTCCTCTTCTTTCCAGCAACCCCATGTTCAGCCTTCACTGAGAGAATTTCTCTTCTCTGTGTAGAGAAAACAGATCTAGACCATGATTCACTTTCAAAATTGGATCCTTGGGAAACCACATCAGTGGCTACTTTTTACATGGTAGGAGATGCTGGGTTAATTCTAAAAGACCATATTACAGGGGCTAAAATAATATGATTAAAAGGTCGAGCAGCGCTGCCTGACTTCCTGTTCTGGTGATGTCAGTGTTTGGGTAACTTTGGATTAAGTTATGCAATTTCTTTGTCCCTCACATTTATCATCTTTAAAATTATGATAACAAAAAATAAAAAAACAAAAGTATGATAACAAAACTAAGTTGTTGTAACACAAAAATTAGTAATATAAACAGCTGAGAAAAGTGATGGATCAACACTCAGCACTTGATTGTTGTTACTTACTATTCATGTTATTATTGATAGTCAAATAATCTCTTTTTATAGTTGAAGATTTAGAATCTAAGCAGAGTGCAGTTAGATAACCCTCCTATCCAAGACAAGAGCCTTCCTGTTGGAAATTAAATGGAAAATTAAGTTGGAAATATGGGTACCTGATTAAGTAGGACGTTGAAACTGCATTGGAATACAATAATCAGCAAAAGAAGACTTGGAAGTATTTGAATTATTATTTTACAAAATGATGTTAATTTAACTTCATCCATTAGGTTTGCACCCAGCACAATCAAAGCATGAAGCTGACATTGCTTCTATAGGGACCCCAAGAAAAATCAATGCATGGTGACCAGGTGGAATAGAACTGGTTCTGGGTGTCTGAGGTCAAAGAGGGCCTCCAGCCAAGGGCACTTCTGATTGACGAACAGTTGTATCCTGTTGAATTTAACAGAAATAGAGAGTTGGAAGGAAAAGGTGTGGTATCTGAAAGGATAGTTTCATTTTACACTGATTAAGTTTCAGATAGTAACCGGTTATCCAAGTAGAAATATCCCAAAAGTAGGAATTGACAAATTCTTATTGGAGGTGAGGGCTATGGTCTGAGAGTAAACACTTCAATATTTGTGGACAAGTTCTTTGTGTTTTTATTCCCATTTCGAACACACACACATAATATATACATATGTAATTTACACATATACATTTCTACAATATATATTTTTGGTACATTTTTACAAGTTATACATAAAGTATAATATATGTTATAGTTATATATAAAATTAAAGACATTTATAGGTATAATTTAAATTTCAAAAGATAATAAGATAATGCATACAATATTTATATGTAATTTAAAATATGATTTTACTTGTGTAATTTAGAAGCTAAAAATTTAGAATAAAAACAAGCTAAATATATGCAGCCTGATTTGGACCAAGAATTCAGAGTTTGGTAACTTCAGCTGCAGGTCACAGAAACTAAAAACACAGCCTCCCACTCTCCTGCTCCACCTTCTCCTTGGAGCTGGCCATAGAGAAATTCTTGACCTGCTTTGCCTGATAGTAAATCATTAAATTTCACTTCAGCAGAGTCCTGCCTTCACCCAGCAGGATGGAGTACTGCTCTGGGGGCCCAAGAGGCCTTGGTCAGGACTGGGAGGGGTTCCTCATTCAGTTCAATTAGATTATGCCCTTTGGAGTGACTCAGATTTCTATCTAGTCCTTGTGTTTCAGTCACGTCTCTGAAATGAAATCTTAAAAATATCCAGAGGGACAGATGTTCAGAAAGCTTCCCTGACCATGTGGAGGGTGAATGAGCTTCTTTTTCCTACCAGGAGATTTGCGCAAACTGATTCCATTGCAACAGAAGTTCTGACGCCAGAGACCCACGCAGAATTTTCTAAGGCGTATGTCAACTGGGTATAAAAAGTAGGTTCAGGGGCTGGAGAGATAGCCTAGCGGTTAAGAGTACCGACTGCTCTTGCAGAGGACCGGGGTTCAATCCCCAGCACCCACATGGGGGCTGAAAGCCATCTTTAACTCCAGTTCCAGGGGAATCTGACACCCTCTTCTGACCTCCGCGGCATTGCATGACACGGGTACACCAACCTACATGCAGACAGTATACTCATACACATATGAAAATAAATAAAAAATAAAAAAAATTTTTAAAAGTTCAACAAAATTAATGCAGAATTTTGACACCTTGATTGGAATTTAATGAAATAATTTCAGAAAGTTCCCAATTTTACAGTCCTTTGGAATTAATGTTTGACTACAGGAAAAGTAGTAACTTTGGCTTATACGAGTGTTATGATCCAAGATAGAATGATACTACTATAAGAATTACCACAGACCACATTTTGCACCATCAAATTGGGATACAAAGGTTTGAATTATGGGAATAGGCAGAGCTATATTTTTCAAATATATTGTTTATTATATTTATTTTATGTTTTTTAACGTTTTCCCTGCATGTAAGTCCAGCCTTGTGCAATGACTATGGAGGTCAGAAGAGGGCATGGATCCCTGGAACTGAATGTTTGTTAGCTGGCATGTGGGTGCTGGGAACTGATCCCAGGTCCTCTGCCAGAGCAGTCAGTGTCCTTAACCACTGAGCCATCTCTCCAGCCCCATTGTTATGTTCTTTTGAAAACTGACCAAGAAAATGCATTTTAGAATTGAAATAAAAACAGTTTGAGTTCTGGAATTCTGTCCAATCTAAACAAAAATCAGTGCCACAATTTGAAGAAGTTTTTAAGACTAACCATGAACAATGAGTCTATTCATTCTCTTAACTTAAATAGATTAGGGTTAAGAACATTTTCTCTCTTTTTTTGGCACTCATTTTCTTTTAATAATCTCTACTGTATACAAACTTTTAAAATGGAAAGTGGAAGTGATTTCATCTTTAACAAATGAGCCACCAGATGAACTAAATTTGGGAAATTAGTGGCTGGCAAATTTTCTAAGTTCCGAAATTTGTCCCATATGCTGAACTGGAAAGTCATCTGGAATTGCCTTTCGTAGGTGCAGAACTTGCTAGCCAGGAAGGCATAGAAAGGGTTGTAGGTTTTCTCCTGCAGGCAGCAATCCATGAGATGTGAACGATCTCTCTCTCTTGCTGGTCCTTTGGCACAAGCTTCAGTAGCTTTTCAAAAGCATCCAGGAAGTCCTCCCTCGTCCTTATGGTGCAGACGATGTTCCCCCTGATGTCAGTGTTCATCCTCTGCTTCTGGGCAAGGTCTAGCATCTTGGCGCTAACCAGTGAAGAATAATAATATGTGCGAAATTCCTGGATGTGACCCTGAGCCTGTGGAGAAGCTGCAAAGAACATTTTCTTAACATAATTTTAATTATTAAAAACTAAACCAACATATTTTGCCTTTTGCAATACATTTCCAGAGAAATTGGATTTCCTACAAATATGGACAAGAAATTATTTTCAATAAAGTTGATATCTTTTTTCAGACAAACTTTCTAAAATCTACAATGTATCATTTTTATAGAAATAGATGATAAGCCGGGTCTGGTGGCGCAGGCCTTTCATCCTAGCACTTGGGAGGCAGAGGCAGGCAGATCTTTGTAAGTTCAAAGCCAGCCTGGTCTACAGAGCAAGTTCCAAGCCAGCTGGGGCTACATGGAGACCCTGTCTCAAAAAGACAAAAAAAAAAAAAAAAAAAAAAAAAAAAAGATGCTGACTTTAGGACACAGAAAGTAGTTTTAGATATAGTCATTGTTCCTCATACTAGAGTATTTCAGAGAGCAATTGACAAATTGGATTTGACCAAGACAATAAACAGGGATAATAAACACATCTAGGCATTAACTCAAGTGAGAAAATGGAAATAATTGGCCTGAGAAGAGCATGGGTGTGGGCATTGTGTGAACATCACAGTGGACATAAGTACTTATGAGAAAGATGCAAATGCATTTGTCCATGTCCACCCATCTCTCCTTCAAGTACTGCCACTCTGTATCTAAGCTTCATGTATATAGTGGGAACAATGCTCATGCAGCATTCCCCTACTTGAAAAGTATCTAGTGCAGAGATTTACAGTTTTGTAAGTTATTTATTAACTAGGTAATCTAGCCAACCTTTGTTCCCATGACGATATGTCTGTATAATATAGAAATATTAAAATATTAATAGGGGCAGGGTGGGGAAGCTCAATTGATACAGTGTTTGCCTTAGATTAGAACCTCCTTAGATTCCCACCACACAAATCAGGTGGGATGCTGCACGGTTGTTGTCCCAGGTCTCCAGAGGTGGAGGCAAGAGAATTAGTGGTCCAAGATGGAGGGCACCATGGGTTACATGAGCTCCTGTCTCAAGGAAACAAAACAAAAATGAAAGTAAAACAAAACAAAAGGAAATAATAATAATAATAGCAATAACAATATATTATCAACAATTAGTATTAAATTAATAACAAAGCTCACAAGTTCCCTCATAGAGAACAAGGTTTTCATAGTTACTACAAAATGATCTAGAAGATAAAAAAAAAAAAGAGAATTACATGACTTTTTATTATAGACTGAGGGACTTCTTACAAAAGCTTATTAACTCCTAATTTGAAAATCTTAGAGTTATTTATAGTGAGTTGATTTATCTCTTACTATGTAAGAGATAAACCATCCCAATGTAGTGTCTTAAAAATCTGAAACACTTACTGGGCATGGTGGGGCTCGCCTTTAATTCTAGCATTCAGGAAGCAGAGGCAGATGGATTTTTCTGAGACTGAGGCCATTCTGGTCTACAGAGTACCTTCCAGGCCATCTGGGTTACTGGGAGATCATGTCTCAAAAATAAAACCTCACAGAGCTTTATTTTCATAATTTTGTTGATTGAAGCCATGGGGCTTTTGCTAGTGTTGTTTGGGCTTGTTCAAGAATTTCTCATTCCTATGCCTGGGGCTTTGGGTTGGCAGTAGTCTGAACATCTGAGCTGTTTCTTGCTTCAGTGTTCCAAGTGAGTTTTCTTATATTCCAATGTATTTGAACAGTAGCAAACAGAACAGCCGACCTTTTAAGTCACACAACTTTGGACATCACACACCCTTTATTGACATAGCTAGTCATATAACCAAAGGGTTCACCCAGATTTAAGGAGAGGAGAACTGTGAAGGGAGAAATGATGACATCACATGGAACAGGCATATGGGAGGGATGGTTTGGCTATGGCCATTTTATCTAAAAATCTTCCTGTACATATGGCATAGGTTTTAATTTCCCATGTGGCAAAAAGTAAAATCATTTCCTATAATTGTAGCAATTGTCACTTTTCATCTTTCATAACCATTAGCAGTAAATAAAAGAATGGAAAAGAGCCATCTAGCTTATGTCCAGTTAGGATATAGCTCATTAATTGTGGTTTGTGATTAACTGATGTGTTAGGTATCAATTTATGTCTGTGAGAAAATATAGTAGACTGAAAATATAGAAAATATAGTAGGTTTTCAAATTCTTAATCATTTAATATCTTCAGTGTTAGTGCTAAGAGGTGAATTCTGTTTCTTGATTGCTTTCATTACAACTTCCTGACAAGAAGATGAATAGGTGAATTTGGTGGTTTTTCTCTTATCTCATGCAGAGCCAAGGGTTAGAGAACAAAGAAATGGAGTGGAGAGAGATTGCTGGCCATCTTCTTCTTGTTTTGTTTCAGCTGTGGTGGGGCCGAAACTCTGGCCTTGAGTACAGTAGGCAAGTGTTCCTACTACTAAAATATATTAAAAAGTATCTCTACCTTCTTTTTAAAATTTATTTATTTATTATTTTTTATATATATGAGTGTACTGTCTGCATGTAGGTTGGTGCACCTGTGTCTTGCAATGCCTCAGAGGTCAGAAGAGGGTGTCGGATTCCCCTGGAACTGGAGTTAAAGACGGTTCTCAGCCGCCACGTGGACGCTGGGAATCAAACCCTGGTCCCCTGCAAGAGCAGTCGCTACTCTTAATTGCTGAGCCATCTCTCCAGCCCCCTCTTCCTTCTTTTTTTTTTAATTTTCACTTATTTTTGTATGTGTATGAATGTACTGTCTGCACCCTTGTCGTGCAATGCTGCGGAGGTCAGAAGAGGGTGCCGGATTCCCCTGGAACTGGAGTTCTCCTGGAATTGGAGCCACAGACGGTCCCCAGCCGCCATGCGGGTGCTGGGGATCGAACTCGGGTCCTCTGCAAGAGCAGTCGGTGCTCTTAACCGCTAGGCTATCTCTCCAGCCCGTCCCTCTTCCTTCTTTTAAACAAGAGTTTGGATGTCCTCTATAACTAGATAATATAACTTTGTCTTTCATGACATCAGATTGTTTACACTGATATATCTTTCTTATTTGCAGTTTCAGCGACTTTAGCATTTATAGATCATAATCTCTTGAGGGTGTCTAGCTAAAGCAAATATTCTATAGTTCCTTACCTGTTGACCTTTGCATGCGTTTTCACCTCATCTTTTTTTTTAAGTTAATTTTTATTGAGCGCATTTCATGCAACATTTCTTAATCAAACTGAGACTCATTCCCCCATCCATGCCCACCCCTTGTGCCCCCTGTCCCCTGCCAGAGCTCATGGATTCTGTTATACATGCTAAGTCTTGTCTTGCATCTTTTTCTCAGTCTTTTATAACCTTTTTTATGCACAAGTTTACTGTTTTGGTCAGTTCTTTGAATAGGTATTTCTCTCTCTTTCTCTTTCTGTTCTCTTTAATTTTATATTATTCCAAAATATGCATATATATACTCCACAACTAAATCGAAATTACAAATTCTGAAAATAAGCAATAGGTTAATTCCAAATCACATTTAGAGATTCATATTTTAACACTAAAGTTGCATGCAGGTAAAAAGAAGCATAACTTTATATTCTTTTTTTAGAATATGATTATATATCTTCCATCCATATATGGTAATTACAATGTGTGAATACAGTGGTAGGACAATTCTAGAGCCCATTTAGAGATTCACATTATAATAACACAGTTGCTTTCAGATACAATGAAATATAATAATAAAGTTGCTCAGTTTGCCTGCCAACTGGGGATTTGGTGTTATCATCCACAAATGAGGAAAACCATTCGCCCTTTTTTTTTCCTTGGACTTTGTTATTTCACTTAGCATAATGGCTTCTTGTTCCATCCATTTACCAGCAAAGTTCATGATGTCATCTGTATTAGTCACTTTTCTGTTGTTGTGATAAAACCACCATGACCAAGGGAACTTATAAAAGGAAGAGTTTAGGTGGGTGTGGTGGCACGTGCCTTTAATCCTAGCACTTGGGAGGCAGAGGCAGGTGGATCTTTGTGAGTTCAAGGCCAGCCTGGTCTACAGAGCAAGTTCCAGGACAGCTGGGGCTACAGGGAGACCCTGTCTCAAAAAGACCAGAAAAAAAAAAAAAGGAAGAGTTTATTTGAGCTTACAATTGAACAGTGGTTGTTAACCAGTCATCAGTTAAGGGGCATTTGGGTTGGTTCCAGCTCTTGCTATTGTGAAGAGAGCTGCAATAAACATAGCTGTGCATGTATCTTTGCGGTAAGATGCATCTTGTGGTTATATACCCAGGAGTGGTATGGCTAGGTCAGGTGGTAGGATCATTTTGAGTCTTTTAAGGGTTCTCCACACTGCTTTGCACAGTGTTTGTATGAGTTTACATTCCCAACAGTGGATAAGTGTTCCCCTTTCCCCACAACCTCTCCAGCATTTGGTGTCTTTTGTTTTCTTGATCTTGGCTAGTCTTATTGAAGTGAAATGATACCTTAGTGTGGTTTTAATTTTCATTTCCTTAATTATTAATAATGTTGAACACTTTTTAAGATGTTTTTCAGCCATCTTTACTTCCTTACTGATGAAGTCTCTGTTCAGCTCTTTCCTCCATCTTTTGAGTAGGTCATTTGTTTTCTTACTTTTTTGTTTTTTAAGTTGCTTATATATTCTGGATATTAATGCTCTGTCAGATGTATCAGTGGTGAAGGTTTCCTCCCACTCTGTGGGTTTTCTCTTCTCTTCCTTGATTGTTTCTTTGGATGTATAAAAGCTTTTGAGTTAGATGAGGTCCTACTTGTCAGCTGTTGTCCTTATTTCCTGTGCAGCTGCTGTTTGATTTAGAAAGTTTTTTCCTATGCCTGTCTTGTAGGCTGCTTCTGACTTTTTCTTCTATCACCTTCAGGGTTTCAGGTTTCAGGTTGAGATCTTTGATCCACTTGGAGTTGATTTTTGTACAAGGCGAGAGGTAGGGGTTTAATTTTGTTCTACAAATGATGATCCAGTTTTGCCAGCACCATTTGCTGAAGATGCTATCTTTCCTCCATTGAGCTCTTTTGCACCTCATCTTGGAACTCTCACAAGAAATCTCTTCTTGGCATGGAGGTCCCATCTATTCAACATCACTTCTCCATGCTGGACACTGGAGATCCCCTTCTTGTAATATACCCCACTATCATGTAATTGCTGTGGGCTTAGCTATCTTCCTCCCTAGACTGTGAGCTCAAGGAAAGCAAATTTGTCATTGTCTTTCTTCCTGGTTATTTTATTTCAGCTAGAGAATACTACTGGGTAATTGATGTTTGAATTCATTTGGTAAAAATACCATAGCCTCCCCTTTTTCGGTATAAGGACAAATGCCACTGAAAACAAAACAAAACAAAACAGTCATGCAGTGACCGTTTTTTATGTGAGGTTGGTAAACATTGTGCTCATAATATTGCCTTACTGAGAACAGCATCCACATAGTCTCTTTTAGATTGTAACCATTCGACCAAGGGTATGATTTCTTTCCACAGCTTTTCTGCATCTTCTCCATTTCCCTGGCATATTGGGCAGTTGTAGGCACCCGAATCAAATACCTCATTTTTGCCTTTGGTCTCTTTCTTTGTCACCATTCTCTCCACATTGGTTGTAACTTTCTGCTTCCTACAACCTTTCTCTGGTTTACTTTCACTCTTTTATGTAACCCACTGGCCTACTGTCTCCAGAGTTCTCTCTGGCATTGTACAATGTTGCAGTTTGCTTCTCTATTGCTGTCATAAAACACTGACCACAAGTGACTTTGTGCAGGAAAGGCTTACAGTGTCAGCCCATCATCAAGGGAGGAACTGACATTCAATTATTTTTTCATATAGCCGGCCTACCTGCCTAGGGATTATAAACTCACAGTGAGCTGGGCCTTCCTACATCCAATTAGCAATGAAGAAAATGCCCCCAAAGACATACCAATAGCTAATCTGGTGGAGGTAATTCCACTAAATTTCCTCTTCCAAGTATGGCATGTTGGTGACCAAATCTAACTGAGTCAGATCTTACAACACACATAAGATGTAAGGAGTTTATTTTCATCTCACAATGTGTAGAAATTCAATTTCTATTTTTTGTTCTCATTCCATTTTTTGTTCATTTGTTACATTACTATAAAACTGTTCATCCTGAAATAACATCTGTGATTCCACACTTTAACTTTCATCATTTTGTTTATCCCCTCCAAAGGTAAACAAACATTCTGTGCTCTTAATTGATTCTTACTGTTCCAGTGGGATTAGTGAGCAACTCCTTTTCTCTCTTGACCTATATTTATACTTTCTCAATTATGACAAGCTAAACAATGTAAGTAAATTGAATATTCACAAACCATTTGATCTCTCTGGCTGGGTTCTGAAATGCAGAATGTTCAGCGTGCAAGTTCATTATAATTTGTGGAGGTTTCAGATAGCTCTTCAACTGACATTTATCATAACAGTAAACTTCAATCCAGAGCATTTATAACTTCTGTTTCATGCTCAATATCTCAATATATTCAAAGGAGATCTGCATGAGGTTTTTGCTTTGTTTTCCTTAAGATGGTCTATTTCTTATACTCAATGGAAGTGTATTACAGGTAGAAGGGAAATAGAGGTGACGACTGATTTTTAACATGGGCTTTGTGGAGTTACTTGGTTGTATTATTGTGTATCTCATATGAAACTTTATTTTTATCCACACAAACTATAGCATGCTTAAAGAGTACCCAAAATTGGGCTGGAGGGATGGCCTCATGGTTAAGAGTGCCGACCACTCTTGCAGAGGACCCAGGTTCAATCCCCAGCACCCACATGGCACATGAGAACCATCTGTAACTCCAATTCCAGGAGAACTCCAGTTCCAGGGGAATCTGACACCTTCTTCTGACCTCCATGGCATTGCACGACACAGGTGCACAGACCTACATGCAGACAGTACATTCATACACATACAAAAATAAATAAATAAAATTTAAAAAAAGAGTACCCAAAATTAAATAATGCACTAATAGTTTTTTCAAAGATTTTAGAAAAGTTGATTTATATAATATGTCAGAAACTCTCAGTTAAAGTTAGTATAATCGAATCTTAAATTCTTACTATATGTTAAATATTGTGTTAGGCACATTGCATATGTAATCTCATTGTGTTATTAAAATCATTTATGACTTATATTATTATAGCTGTTTTTCAGCAGCTCTGGAAATTGAATAAATTGCCCTACAAATTACTTTGTTATTGGTGTGTAATAAATCATGAACCTAGAGTCTAAAAATAACATTGTTAATTATATCACAATTACATGCATAT
Source organism: Rhizomys pruinosus (assembly GCA_009823505.1). Classification (NCBI taxonomy): domain Eukaryota; kingdom Metazoa; phylum Chordata; class Mammalia; order Rodentia; family Spalacidae; genus Rhizomys; species Rhizomys pruinosus. The sequence goes on from VZQC01004012.1 coordinate 1,086,441, forward strand.
GAAGACCAAGGAAGTTTGAATTAGATTTTCTACCAAGAGTTTTATGAGCTAGAAATCAAGGTGTTGGCCAAACAAGCTCTTATCTGGAGGTGTTGGAAGGAGTCCTTTGCCCAAATAATTAAGTTTTGTTGACAGAATCCAGTCCTTGTGGTTTAGGGGTGAAGCTGATGTTTCCTCACTGGCTATCAGCAGAAGCTGCTTATAAGTGCTAGAAGTGTCCATGTTACATTTCATGTGGGTTCATTAATCTCAAACCATCAATATTATGTGTAACTTTTTTCAAGATTCTAGTCTCTCTAGATTCTGCTTTTCCTAGCAGCTGGAAGACGTTCTTTGCTCCTACAGCCTCATGTCATTTGTCTTTACTGCCCTGCCTTCGTCATTTCCCTATCGTAAGTACACTTTGCTATATATAGCATGACAGCATGACAGGATCACAGGAGACATTCCACCATGTGCACAGGGGTGACGCTTTGCCCTATGCCCATTTTCTCATTTGCTGGGAGAAGCATAAACCTATGAACCACAGGAAATTGGCAGAGTCTAGGGCAAGCTCAGGGTAGATGAAGCTACAAGGATTTGTCTCTATATAAAATCCGTCAGATGGCTAAGGTTTTATCTATGGGCCTTATGGAAACCAGCCACATTGCTGTACTGCCAGTCTATGTGGGTTTCAAATACTGCTATAAAAATGCCACCGCAGAGTGCTTCAGCACAAGCCTGGCACTCCTTGGTCCCATAAAACAGCAGATCCAGATGGTCAAGGTTCACATAAATTAGACTTTGTTATGCTCTACATATTTTTGTGATTTGTACTTTCATTATTAGTTTAGTCTGCCCTGTTTTATTTTGAGCTTTAGCTGCTGCTGTTCCCCTCTCTGTCTTGTGAACACATTGAAGAAATCTGGCTAAAGTGTCATGTCCACATTCCCACAGAAATTACAGTTTTTGTACTTATTTTTCTCAGAGTTCATTGAGTCAAATGATTGTATAGTAGGGCACTAAGGAAAAAGAAAATTCAACCAGGATAAAGTGTATCTTTGCCAGGTATGATGGCTGTTGTCCATAATCCCTGAGGCAGGATGACTACCATAACTTTAAGCTTCATAGTGAGATCTAGGTCAGCCAAGGCCTTCAGAGTGAGGCTCTATGTCCAAAACAACAAAAACAAAAATACACATAGACAGACAGACAGACAGACAGACAGACAGACAGACACACACACACACACACACACACACACACACACACCACAGAGAGAGAAAGATAGAGACAGAGAGAGAAATAAGATAAAGAAAAATACAAATAAAAAAAAACATAGCCATGACAGTAAATGTATGAAGATATTTTACTAGTGATGACATGAATTTACATGAAGAAAATGATCTAACTAACGTTATACCTTGAAAGGAAAAATAAATAAAAGGGGTTATTCCAGTGATGTTAAATAGCATATACACAGCCTGCATTTCTTGGCTTGTTGAATATAACACTTTTTTGAGAACCACTGATGTCTTATTTGACAGCTTGTTTGTCTCCAAGATGATAACATAGGGAGTTGCTTTTTCTTCTGTAACTCAGCCAGAATGAGCCTCATGGACGATGACCACCTCCAGAGTGCTTGCAGATTATGAGTGAAACAGTCCAAACTGAGTTTACTTGATAACTCATTTGGTACAAGTCACTAGACTTCTATGGGCTGCTCTGTCCCCCAGTATAAACATATGTAGTTTTGAAACTGTTATTGTAAATATCTCTATCACTTATGACATGCTTAGGTCAGTATCTAAGTTGTTGGAAGTAATTAATATGGCATATATTATATTATATGATATATATATCACCATAAAACACTTATTAATATTATATATATAAATATATAATAATATAAATTTATAATATATATAATATTATATATATAAATGTTTTGGCAAAATCTCTTAGAGTATGTAAGGGATTGTTCCATACTTCGGCTATGAGGTTTGTTTCTTTTTTCAGGCAATAAATTATCTTCTTTTAAGACACTTGTTTTCTCAAATACATCTATTCTCTTTTGCAGGAACTATTTTTTAATTTGATTGCATTTTTCACAATTTAAACATGATTACATTTTAAATAAGATAGATATATATCTGGTATTAAAGTTAGATTACCAAAATATTAAATAAACATCAAAAATAATGTTGGGGGTTATAGTTAAAGTGGCCACACATTGTCTTTAAAAAGTTACTTTTGCCTTTTTCTCTGAAATAGATTGTAAGAAATGCTGGTGCTGTCATTTTAATGGGTTCTGCCAAAAAATGGATGGATTGTTTTTGACAAGTCAGAGAATTCACATGACAGTTTGAAGTGTTAAAGAACATTAAGTGATCAGTGAAATTAGAAATGGGGACCAAGCCATAACTTCCCTTCCTGGAAAAGAAGAAATGATGTGTATAGGGACAAAGTTCTCTGGTAATAAACTTAGGACAATAACAGCTTAAACAGAAAGAAATTGATTCCCATTGTAACTGAGTATGATAAGAACCAAACGAGCTTTCACTGTGCAGTTACCTATGCTGGATGTTTGCAATGGTGCCTTAGTACAAGGGGAAACAGCTGTTTAGCTGTTTGATTTCAGTTTTATTTTCCTTTTCCCCTGCCATTCTGTCAGTACGTGGCTTCATAAAGATGCAGGATTCTGTTAGGGGAAACTACTGCGGCTGTGTGCTTAGGAAGCCAATGTGTTGGTTTTCAGCTTGATAGTGATCATTTTTTGTAGCTGGAGGGAGACTGTGACTATGGATGTGAGAGGAAGAGAGGCAATGCCCCCAATACCATGTCCGGAAGTGAGCTCTCCCCAGTCCATCTGCTTCATTCTATGCAATGAATGGTACATCACTCTTTTTATCCCTTGGGTTCAAATATCTGAGACTTGTCACATAGCTGTCTCCGGCAGACACTTGATGGAAAACCTTGTTGTAAAACTCCTTCCTGGAGATAGCTTTATGTCTTAGCTATAAAGTAAACTTCCATAAAATTTGATCAGAAATTGTCTTTATGTGTTACCATCCTGTTTTCTATTAACAGCTCAGCATCCAAGTGTTGGTTTTACTCAGAGCTGTGTTTGCCTTGGGTATTTGGGCATATTCTTCACTTAGCAGTGACTCTGTTCCCTTAGATTCTTTCCCATCAGCCTCCCATGTGGGGATTCTCCACAGTCTGTCCAGCTCATCTTTAGTATGTGATAAAACCAAGCCCCACAGGTATGTTGCTTGGGCTTTTGAAATGACAAAGATCAAGTAACACTTAAGTTCAATGATTCACCCCTTTTACTGCTCAGATCTAGCTGCTGAGACATGTTTACATCATTTAATATCTACTGTTTCCAGAATCATTGTATTGGCATGAACACTTCAATCCAGTTCTTCCTTATAATTTTTCTTCTCTTTATTTTCTTTCTCTTAAAAGAAAACATATTTATTTATTCATTTTATGTGTATGTATTTCTGGGGGGCACAGACGCGCCACAGCATGCATGCAGATCTCAGAGGACAACCTGTAGGATTTGGTTATTCCCTTTCACCTTATGTCTCCCAAAGACTGAACTCAGGCCATCAGGGTTGGTGGCAAGTATATTTACCTGCTGAGCCAGCTCTCAGGTCCTCCCTTTATATCCCAGGGCCATGCCTTGTAGTCTTACATGTGGCATCTATGATTCTTGGTTGAGCCAATACACACCTTATGTAACCTGTACTTGCATGACAAAGTGCCTCTGTTACGTTCTAATCTCCCACTACTATATAGTTCCTCCCTCCCTCCCTCCCTCCTTCCCTCCCTCCCTCCATTCCTTCCTTCCTCCCTTCAAATACTTCTGAGCTGTTGTTTGGAATTCTTATATTAAATGAACCATGATGAAACATTCTTCTTTTCAGACTTTCTTAGGAGTTGGTATATCTGATTAACTTTGGTAACAAAGAAAAGAAAAATATTAAATGATATTAAAAGTCTTAGCAATCTTTCACTTTGTCTGGAAACAGGTTGCTTGATGTTCACAAAACAGGCCAACCTATAAAGAAATTTCTTCATATTTCCTTTTAAAACCAAGAGAATAAATAACAGGATGAGTCGCGATCTCAATATTTAGTTAAGTCTTCAGGCTTTGCTGTGGCTGTGATGCCTACATGCTGTCAGTAGCAAGCAATTTTTCTTCTCTGTGACTGTTGTTTACTTGGAAAACCTTTCATTCCAGGACAGCAAAGTTTGGCTGAGGGAATTAGGCTAAAACGAGATTCGTAATCTACTTTTCACTCCCTTTGAAATTATGTTTCATATATTTATACTGATAACTAAGAAAACATTTACCCCTAAAAGACATTTAATTCACTTGGTCTTTTGACTGTGCAGTAAGACGTTCTCAGTTAATAATGTATAGTATTTTGTATTCAAGTTAAGTCATTAATTGTCTTGACTAAGGGGTTGTGACAGCAGGAAGTTTATTCTCTTCATGGACAACCATAATCACTAGATATTTAATGACCCAATTTGTGGTTCTTGAGGCGAGCATCATTATTTTCTTTTGCTAGTATACTGACCACAGACTTCGACATAACTCACAAATCTGCTAGGAAGTGACACTTCCAGACAGCTGTTCACATTTATAGAGTCAACATTAGAATGAGTGAAGTCTCCTACTGTACAAAAGAGATTATTAATGTGGGATTTTGTTTTTAGAGTCTACTTTTCTCTTTCAAAAATATATTTTCCTGGATTGAAATGTTTTTCCTAAACTTGTGTTCAGAAGTAACAATAGAATAAGCTTAATTTTTACTATGACATATAAATTATTAATATACCAACATACAGAATTGCTGTCTGTGTATTTGCTTGTCTTCTTAAATTATGATATATATTTTTGTATTTATAATGATTTGTTTTGTTAAAAATATTTTATTGAAATTTTGTGAACTTTATATGTCTTTTTAAAATATTTTTATTGTTTTTTTGTGCATTTAATACATCATTTTTCAGTCCAGTTTAGACATACTCCCTTTTTCATGTCCCCCACCCTACCCCAGTTCACGTATTCTGCCATACATGCAGTGCATCTTTTTCCGTCTTTTTAAAGTTTTTGTCTGTTTATTGTTTGGGCAGAAGTTAACTGTTTTAGTCAGTTCTTTGAGCAAGTCCTTTTGTCATTGTTGATCCCTCCCATTTGTATTGCTCACATTTCTGAGTTCCCCCCAACTCTCGACTCCAGCAGTCTCTGTTTGGAGGCAAACCCTGGAGAAAGCTAGCTTTTTGGGGCTACGGCAGTCACCATTCCAATTCCTGGTTGATTTTTCATACTCCTCTTCTAAGCAGGTCTTCCTGTGAAAGATGGCAGGAGGGCTTGGAAATTAGACAAGGGAATGGGAAATGGTCACCTCAAAGCCTGCCACTTTAACTCTGTTCACAAAGATTCTAAACCCTTCCTCAGGTGAACTAGAACCTGTCTGCTGACAGAGTCTGCCACTAACTCAAGATGACTTTTCAGAAGTAAAATATGAGTACCAGCATAGGAGACCTGCCACGTTTCCACCAAAGGGCCAAGTGCTGCTTTCTCACTACGAGCAATGCAAGAAAACAGAGCTAACCTTAAACCCCAGCAGTGTGGTAAATCAGCATTTGTTTGAAGTGTTCAGTAAACTCATACTTAGCATTTTACTCTTTCATTGCCAAGCATTTTCTTGCCAATTCCAATTTATTGATCATATAGATTTTTCCCCCAGGAGTAAGTCTGTTTCTACTTTACTCAAAGCAGAGTGGAATCTCAGCTAACCCAACATTTTGCTAAAGGGTACTTTGAAATGTGTCACACAAGAGCAAATTTATGTTTGATGCTTCATAATCATATTAGGAACAAATTCATATTGAGGTAAGAATGTCATATTTCTTTTGTTCTTGAATATCATTTATAGTAGATGCAGCTCTGTGTTCATTTTTCTCTTCAAGAATGAGGAATATTTTAGCCCATTTATTGGGACTATGGCTTGCTAATCCCAAACTGATAGCCTTCCAGAAGACAAACTTGTTCCTGAAGGTGAAAACCACTCCCCAGGGCTGCCTTCCACCAGTGTGTCCTGGAAAGGAGGGCATTTGTCTACAAAAATTCTGATCCCATCTCCCAATAAGTTCAAGAGCCATCCCAGCTTCAGATAAAGCCTGACAATAACTGTACATGACTTTATTTCTTTGCCTGATTTGGTTGCCTTCTCCTCTCTCTCACGGTTATCCTGAAGGTGTGTCCCAAAGTACTTCATGTGCAAGCATGTATTTCTGAGACTCAAAATGCCATCACTATAAGAAAAAACACATAAATCATCATCTTAATAGCTTTTCTGGGGATGAGGGTGTAGGTCATTTAGAATATGTATCTTTGTTTCAGAAACCTCTAACTTGAAATAAAAATGCTGTTTACAATCAAGAAGTGTTTTGTCAGAGTGTACGTGAATGTGTGATTGCTTGCTGTTTGATCATGTTATCTGTGACCTACAACCGACAGCTGTCAGGAGCAGCCCTTCCCTGAAGCCCTCCTCTAGAGGAAGGTTTATAGGGCTGTTCTTCCCTTTGCTGTCTCCATTTCCTCTTTCCGTGTTTACATATTCTCCTGGCTCCATCTCTTCTGGCTGCCAAAACTTTACATGTCCAACATCAAAGGAGTTTTTTCACTCACATTGGTCTTGTTCCCTGCATCAATTAACTCTGCCACCCTCCTGATACCACAAACCCGATGCACACAAGGTCTCTTAATCGTGTTGGAGACCCCTTCCTTGGCTATCACATCCAAACAGAAACATCACAGTTCTCCTGTGAGTTCTTACTCCAACCAGCTTTTGCTTTATTCTCTCTCCCTTTCCATCCTCACTCTTTACTCTCTAACTGAGGATTAAACCAAGAGCACTGTGCCCTACCACTGAGTCACACCTCGATTCACATTACTGTGTCCTCCCCCTAGGATTTGCAATGATGGTTGCTAATTTTCTTTCCTTCAGTCTTGCTTCCTTTGAATATACCTGGATCCTAGTGGCCAATAGGATCTGTATCACATGCATGTCTGTGGCACATTTATCTTCCTGTCCAATGTAAGAACACAGTAAACTGTCGAGTGAGGTTCTTGATTTCTTCCTACCAGAGACCACCCTGTTCCTCTCACTTTTATTTATTATTAAAATTGAACCGTTTGGGCCCAGACGTGGTGACATATAGCTTTAGTCCCAGCACTCAGGAGGCAGAGGCAGATGGATCCTCTGTAAGATCAAGGCCAGTCTTGCCTACTCAGGGAGTTCCATGTCAGCTGGGGCTACAGGGAGAGCCTGTCTCTAAAACAAATTTGAACCATTGAGAGTCCCTCTGTCTACATCATGTTGTCTTATGCCTCAGGACATTTGCCCTCCGTAGAAGCCCTCCTTTCCTTTTAAGACCTTGCTAACTTTAATTGTTGTCTAATGTAATTTGCTCTTGTTACTAGTTCTATAATATTTTCTTTCAAACTAAAAGTGCTATAGTTGTATAATGGAAGCATGTATCATATTTTTAATATCCTAAAGAATAGCAACTCTAGCAGTTTTCCTTTATAAACCAAGCACATGTAGCATATGAAGTAATAAATATCTTCTCTTGTTACATTATCAATATTCCTATTGTTTCTAGAGAAGTGATTTGTAGGTAGAAAGAGGACACCTGTGGCTGTGTGGTGCTAAATGGCCTGCCTGCCTGTTTACACAGACACCTGCCCCAAGACGGGACTTGCTTGTATTAGTAAACCATGTGAGACAGACCCCTGGGTTTAAACTCCTGATAACAAAAACTTGTGATATTTGCAGAACATGAGGCAGGGGGTCTGAAAGCAGGCCTTGAGAGATGACGTCACTCAGCTTATAAAAACAAAGTGGTGGGGCTGTAGAGATGGCTCAGTGGTTAAGAGCATCAACTGCTCTTGCAGAGGACCTGGATTCGGTTCCCAGCACCCACATGATGGCTAAGAACTGTTTTTAAGCTGGGTGTGGTGGCACATGCCTTTAATCCTAGCACTTGGGAGGCAGAGGCAGGCAGATCTCTGTGAGTTCAAGGCCAGCCTGGTCTATAGAGTGAGTTCCAGGACAGCTGGGGCAGTAGGGAGACCCTGTCTCAAAAAAAAAAAAAATGCTGTGAGTGAATAAATGGATTCTCCTTCACCATCATCTGAGGGTCCCCAGTCCATTAATTTCTGTGCATGTGTAAGTTAAGCCCATTAGGAGGGCTTGTGGCAAATGCTAGCAGGGTATTGGATGGATAGGGGTCGATCTGCAGACCACCAGCCTGGGAAGTGTGTGGTGATTAGCTGGCTGATTTAGACTGGACAGAGGCTTGTAGTTTAGCCACCAGTCTGTGAATACTGTCTTGGGGTGTTCAAGTCCCCAGCAGGTGGAATCGATTCAGCCACAGCAGGGCGGCCAGACTGGGCTGTGGAGTTAAATTCCCACAGCTGCACTAACTGCATTCTCAGGTTCAGCTCCCATGGGGGAGCTTCTGGGGGATTCTTCATCCCTCCTCCCCTTTTGCTCCCTTCCACCCCGCAGGTGCGGTGCTGATGGTAACTGTAGTGATTCGTGCAGTAAATATTTTAAACTTTTTAAAAATTTTATTTATTTTTTTACGTGTATGAATGTACTGTCTGCATGTAGGTTTGTGCACCCGTGTCGTGCAATGCCTCAGAGGTCAGAAGAGGGCGTTGGATTCCCCTGAAACTGGAGGCAAAGACAGTTCTCAGCCGCCATGTGGGTGCTGGGGATCGAATATTAGTTTTGCAAATGATAACCAGGCTAATGATAGCATAAAATAAGTTACTATTAACTTATTTAAATACATACCATATTTAGAAAATAAATGAGATGTTTTTATTTATTATTGAAGAAGTGAATGAGCAAATACTGTTCCAGGAAACAGGTTGGAAATAAGAGGGAAGGAGGTGGAGGCCTCACATATAGACACTTTTTTGTGAGGTCAAGAATTTTTTCTTTCTGAAATAAAATAGATGCTGGCTTAAAGATATTACTAAGATGAATAATCTTATAGAATTTGGAGTCGATGTTTAGTGGCTTTAAGGAAGAAAAAGAATAGAATCAAACACACAAATGAGTGATTTTACCTCATAGCAGAGCTCAGGTTATCCATGCTTGAGAAGAAAGAACAGCTTATAAGTAGACACAAGTAAGTGGAAAATGAAGAAGTCCACGGGTTGACCTTGTCTTCTCAGTAAAATTAGAAGCAAATAATCACCGTTGTGTGAAGGTGTGAGGGCTGCATTGAGAGGGGAAGGTCAGAGTTACCTGGAAAATCAAGAAAAATGTCACCCATAGCTGGGTATAACACAGGGCTGCTTCTCTTGCTGTTAGAGGTCATGAATTGATGTGAAATTCACCATTCACTGTGGTGCTACTGGGGCAGCCACAGTCTGACATAGAATAAGGTGGCCCTGGACAGAGGGATGGACTTAGTCAGGGCTAATGTTATCATGTGATTTCCATAAAAATAAAGGCAGGTCTGTTGAAGAAGGTTGCAAACAAAGTGTCTTACAAACAAAATGTACTTAATTTTCTTAATTTACCCTTACTCAGGAAGATTTTCTACAGAGACTATTTTGATTGACTTTTTTAGAAATTTATGCTAACACATACTTTTTTCACCTACAGAGGCATTTTCTTCATTTTTGTAAATCTTTGTTGAATTTTTGTGCTTTCACCCAGAGCATACCAGTCACGGCTATACTCCTTCCCCCAGTGGCAATCTCCCACAGCTCCCCTCCCCACTGGAATTACACATTCTGTTATCCGAGTCAAGGTTCATTGTTTTGAAAGTGTCCCAGGACATCAGTACAATTTCATCCACTAGTGTCTAGTCAGCCTATCTAAAGTCCTTCCCTTTAAGAAGATCAGTTCTTCCTCACCAAGCAATAATAAGCTACCAATCATTCTAAGACTGATATTAGGACCTGGCAACCATTTCCGCAGTTCTGTGTTGGGTTTTTGACTGCTTAAGTTTGCATGAGTCTTATGCATACTGATACCATTGCTGTCAGTTCATAAGAGCAAGGTCCCAGGAGCCTGTAGGATTCTTTTTCCATATGGTCATGTACTTCCTCCCTGGCTTTTACAGTCTTCTGCAATGCTCCCTGATCCTGGGTGGGTGGCATTAAATAAAGAATCCTGTCCAAGGACTCTGCAGATTCTTACTCTCTATGCTTTGACTATTTGTGACCTTTTGTGTTCCTGGTCTTCTGTTGCATGAAGGTGTTTCATTGATGAGAATTGAGAGATGCATTAGCGTTCTATGTTCCATGAGCCTTAGGTGTAGATATTGAATTGTGTATAAATCACTTAGGCTTTGGAAATTCAGAGGCAATCTCTGTGTATGACCAGTTGTGGGACTATATAATAATCTCTATCTGTTGAAAAGGGAACTTCTTTGATGAGGGATTACTGAGACACTTGTCTATAAATACAAGAATCCATATTTTGCACATAGTGATAAATTACATTTGTCTAGGGATGTGACAGCCTTGGGGTCTTCTCTAAGATCTATGACCTCTCCAGCCATGCCTATTGGCTATGTTTACAGTACCTTATGTGAGTCTCCTTCCAATTACGTAGCTGTTTATTACTCCTAAGATAAAAGTGCAGTAGCAGTACACTAATGCCTCTGACTGTGCTGGTCATTGATGTGGTTATTAGGCTTTAAAGGTAGAGTTGGACCATTGATTTATGTTCTTCACTAGCAGCCTATATAGTGCTCTCCAAATCTATGAAAGCTAGCCTTCAGGGGAGGTGGCTTCCAGGTCAGTTCTAGGTCTATTTCTCCAAATCCTATTTCTGAAGTATATTCTGTCTACAGCAGTAGGGTGTCACCTTCACATTATGGAGGGTCAGGGGAAGGTTGTGGCAATTGCCTGTGTAATTCCGGGAGTCTCTTGGAACTGGCCTTTTCTTCTTTAACCTATAAATATGGCCAGTGGCATGAGATTTTCTTTGATACTCATCATTTTCACTTCAAGGATAAAATCTGCTTATTCATTTTCTATGAGTCTGTTCACATACTATTTGTTAGGACTGTATTTTGGAGGTTCACAACAATTTATGTATAATAAATAATAGTTTTCTTTTGGGGAGATAGCATGTCATCATTTTGATTTAAGAATTTGATATCTGTGAAATAGGGTAAACTTATATTACACAATAATATGCAAGTTTCTTGACTGTTTGGAAAAATTTATATGAAGAATTCATATTCTTCCTATTACATGTTTTGCCTAGCTTTTCAAAGTTCATTTTGGCGATGTTATCCTAATTGGATTTACTTCATCTTCTTAGGAGTCTATTTTGATAATATGCATTTTCAAAGAATATCAGTGTACATATGAACTTTAATGAACAAGAATTTTATAAAAATTGGAGCTGGGGAGATGGCTCAGTGATTAAGGGTATCGGCTGTTCTTGTAGAGGACCTGAGTTTGATTTCCAGTGCCCACATGGTGGCTAACAACTGTCTATAGCTCCAGTTCCAGGGGATCCAACAGCTTCCTCTGATCTCCTTGAGCATTGCATCTCACAGGTGCACTTACACATATGCAGACAATATACTCATATTCATAAGGTTAAAATAATAAAATATCATCTTAAAAATAATTTGTAAAAATTATATTACTATAGCCATTTGTGTATTTTAATATGTATATCATTGAGTTTCCTTTTTAGCATTTATTATATTTGCTTTTAAAGAGTCATCTATTTATTTTATTAATCACCTTTTCCTATATTATTGACTTATTTGCATCTTATTATTTATTTTTCATACATTATTGGATTTTTAGCTACTTGTGGTTAATGCACAGTGTAGTGATGAGATTTAGCATGTGTTTTAATGAAAGCATACAGAGCGGTGTGAATATGCTTTCATCATGTATCCTAGGTATTTTAATTAAGTGAATTTTCTATAGTGGCTTTTTTTACTCCTGAAGTACTTAAAATGATCATTTTGGATTTATGACAATATTTATAGTTTTTAATTTGTTATTCATTTATTATTGATTTTTAATTTTATGCTACTGAAACAATTGTAATTCAGTGTCAATTGATTAGTTTAATTTTATTGTTTTACAGTCAAAATTTATCAGGAATAATTTTATAATTTTTATAATTATTGAGACTATATTTTATGACTAGGATGAAGAAGTCTAGGAGTGATCTTTAAGATTCTGAAAGACCAGATCATTTCTGTAACTTCTTTTTTCAGTTATTTTTCTTTGACTAATCAGAGAATGTCCTGTTCACTGCACACCACACATTTGGTATTCTCATAGGGTTTTAATTTTTTGCCTTGTGGATTATTTTTAGTATTGTTTAAAGCTTTTTTCTGATTTTAATTTCTATGACATTACCCCTATTCCAGTAGCATATACTTATTCAGTTTTCTGTTATGTTCAACTCCTTATAAATGCATTATGGAAATTATAAATCTGTTTCCCAAATCAATTTTAGTATTTGTCTTTCAGTAAGCAAATTAGTGTTTGCTACATTTTCTTTTTCTCTCCTCCTCCTCCTCCTCCTCTTCCTCCTCCTCCTCCTCCTCCTCCTCCTCCTCCTCCTCCTCCTCCTCCTCCTCCTCCTCCTCCTCCTCTTCCTCCTCCTCTTCTTCCTCCTCCTTTTTTTTGGGGGGGGACACAGTGGCAGGGTCTCCCAGTCTCTGGTGGAACTCACTAGACCAGCCTGGCCTTAATCCCACTATGCACTGCATCTGCCTCCTGAGGGTTGGAATTATAAAGGTGTGTGCCACCTTATCTTGCCTGCTTGCTACACTCTCATGTACTAAATGATGGTGGTATGTGTAGTCTTAGGATTGCTACTTTGCTTTCCATTTGAGTTTGTGTATGTGTGTGTGTGTGTGTGTATGTGTGTGTATGTGTTTGTACATATCTATGTGTATCCTAGTTTAAAATATGTCTTCATCTCTGTATGTTTCTGTGTGTGTATATTTGCCTGTGTATGTGTGTTTGTATCTGTGTGTGTCTCTGTGTATCTTTGTGTGTGTCCTTGATTGCCTGTGTTTCTGTTTCTGTGTTTGTATATGTGTGTCTATATCTGTGTGAGGTATTTGTATATGTGTGTTTGTATGTATCTTTGAGTGTCTGTGTGTCTGAATATGTGTCTCTGTTTATGTGTATCTCTATTTGTCCATGTGTGTATCTATGTATATCTCTATTTATCTATGTTTGAGTGTCTGAGTGTCTTATCTGGGTGTGTATCTGTGTATTTCTCCTTTCTCTCTGTTACTACCACCACATTCTGTTAGAGTTCTCAAGCCTTTCTTTCTTTCCTTTTTTGTTTTTTTTCTTTTTCTCTTGATTGTTTCAATTAAACAACATGAGTATAAGTTTAAAATGCCCCAAATAAAATGGTAATCTCAGCATGAGCCTTCTTTTTCTTTCCTCTTCTACACCATGCCTCCTGTGGAGATCACCCCTGGCTTTCCTTCCTGTTACTAATTGTTAAGTGTGGATGGTTAAGTCAGCAGTTGCCTAGCATTGGGGTGAAGGATGGAGCAAATGTACAGAGCATATGAGAGAAATCTTGGCTTTATAATATGTTCTAAGTCATGGTGGTGTGATATGGCTGTATGTAATTGTTGTAAGTCTCCACGTTGTATGTGAAAATATGTGAATTTTAGTACTTGAAAATCATACCTTAGGAACTTGGCTTTAAACCATCGTCAAGGGGGCTGGAGAGATGGCTCAGTGGTTAATAGCACTGACTGTTTTTTTTTTTTATTAATTTTATTTATTTATGTATGTGTATGAATGTACTGTCTGCATGCAAGTCTGTGCACCCGTGTCGTGCAATGCCGCGGAGGTCAGAAGAGGGTGTCGGATTCCCCTGGAACTGGAGTTCTCCTGGAATTGGAGTTTCAGACGGCTCTTGGCCGCCATGTGGGTGCTGGGGATCGAACCCGGGTCCTTTGTAAGAGTGGTCGGCGCTCTTAACCGCTAGGCCATCTCTCCAGCCCCAGCACTGACTGTTTTTACAGAGAACCCAGGGTTTGGTTCCCAGAACCCACATGGCAGCTAACAACTGTCTATAATTCCATTTCAGGGGATCTGACACCATCCTCTGACTTCCAAAGGCATTGCATATTATGGGTATACTTACATAGATGCACATAAAATATATTATAGACATAAAGTAAAATGACGTTTATAAATAAAATGTCAAAAGGTGGTCAAGGATGTCAGAAAATGTAAGAAATATAAGATCTGAGGTTGGTAATTCAGTATTGTTAAATTATTGTAATTTGATATCACTCATCTCAACATTTCAGTAGTACTGATTTGCAATGTATCACACAATGTATCAGATATAATTTCAGATACACACAATGTATCAGATATAATTTCAGAGTTTCCTAACTTTAGAAGTTAGATCTCATGAAATTATACAGGCATTCTGTTCTCCAGAAATATTTACTGGATTAAAATTTGAAACTGGCTGATGTCTCTAGAAGAAAGATGAACTAAGTTGGACACTTCCTGTGCTGCCTATATTTGCACAACTGACTGGACCCCTGGCTGGGGAGGGCGGAAAATGTGGCTTCTAGTGGAAGCTTCAGATAGGGTGCCAATGAAACAATCCAAAGTCATGTGATACATTCTTCTGGACTTACCTGGAAGTCCAGTAATAAACAAGATACACAATGTTCCTCAACTCAAGAACTTCACATGTTCAGTCAATGATGTAAAGCTACTGTTAAAAATAAACAAATATACCATTTGTTATTTAAACCCAAGTATAAATGTCTGGTTTTTAGCCAGTATTTCCTGTATCTCACATCTATTTAAGGGTTAGGAAGCTTGGAAGACTGTTTATTATCCTGGAATACATTTTTATATTATTTTGCAGGTAGTCTGAACTTTTCACATTTTCTCTCTCATTCTTTTTGTTTGTTTGTTTCTTCTTTTCTTTGATTGTTTGCTTTGAGACAGTATCTCCCAGTAAACCCAACTGGCCTAGAACATGTTATATAGACTGGGCTAGCCTGCATCTCACAGAGATCAGTTTGCCTTTGCCTTTCAATTAAAAAAAAAAAAAACACTTCACTTTCCTTTTCTGCAGAACAGACAAATTCCTTTAGAATCTTGAAGATGAATTCCCTTGCTTTTTAGGGCCATCATCAGATTCCTTCTGACTCTGTCTGACCTTTGAAGGACTTGCTGTTAACATGTTTTTCTTTATTCTTTACATTGCTTTGTTTTCTGCTTATCATTTTTATGTTCCTTTAGTTTAGAAAGTGTGTGTTTCTTTAACTCTCTGAAATGTTCTTTTAAGAGGTTTTTTTTAAAATTATTTAATCTTTTCCATTCCATGTGCTATGCCTGTCTGGGATGCGTTTTATGCAATATGTTGTAATTTTGTAAATTTCAGCCCTTGGGTCAGAATTTCCAACCTTTATTCCCAGTAGCTTGCCTTTTGAAGAATTTCTTTTCCCTTAATACGTGCATGAATGAAGTGCTATATGAACGAAGTGCTATATGAATGAAGTGCTATATGAATGAAATGCAAAATTTTTAAACTGTCTTGAGTAAGAATCCTGCTTGATTATTCCTGGATACAAGCTTTAGAGATATGCTGCTATAAGAATCTGTTATACATTCCTTGAGAATTATATGTGTTTGTGTGTGTGCATGTGTATTCTTTGTTAATTTTAGATAATAAGCTATCCAAATTGCTTTTTGTTTTCAAAAAATGAAACATCATTTGTTTAATGTTTCTTGGATAGTGATGTCAACTAAGGTGTCCAAAACCCTATTGCCTTATATGTAGTAATTCAGCAAATATTTAAATGGACAATGTTTGCTTCAGGAACAATTCTGTAAAATTATAAATTTCATATATATATATATATATATATATATATATGAAAATATAACTGTAGAAGAAATAATATATTTGAGAGAAGAAACATGCAAACTAGTCATTTGTTTTTGTTGTTTTGGGGTGAACTGTGAGGTATATAGATACATGGTAGTCTTTTTCCTATTGCAATTACAACATCTGTAAAAGTGGATACCATGAAAACAACCATCTATATTTTTTTACTGTCTATTTCAGAAGTTGAAAGAGAAAAATCAAGTGACTTCATTAGTTTGGGCCATTGTGATGGTCTCACTGGGGTGGAGTGGGGTTAGCCATCGTAGGAGATGGATATGAGGAAAAACACATGGAGAAGCCCTAAGCAAGAGGAGAGATGTGCTGGCTCTTGCGTAACAATTTGCTCTCACAGGAACTAACTGGGGTCCCTCCAGAATGACTCTGATTTCTCTCAAAGGGCATGTGCCAGGCAAATGGTCTAACCAGGTCCCACTAGGCCCATCCTTCTTAAAAGTTCCCTTACCTCTTATCACAGCCACATTGTAGACCAACCAGGTAACATATGAGCATTTGAGGGACAGGCCAAATTCATACCAGAGCGACGTCCAATAGATACACTGAACCCTAACAAGAGAATTAAAGATCAGTTGTATATCTTCGTGGAAATTAAATTTTGAAATTAGTTAGTAATTACTAGTAATGCTAAAATGTAATTGTTTACTGCTCTTCTTTTGTATTGAACACAGATTGTATGTGAGGAAATTTATTTATTTGAAACTTCATATTAATGTCAATTGGAAACATTTTGAGAGTAATTACTAGGGGAAAACCTATGGTATAATTGGTGACTGTAAGATGTGAGACCTCTACTTTCTCAGCTGTATTTGAATTAGGCTAGACTAAGAGATTCATAGGGATCAGGGATCATCAACAAACCAACTAATTCTTTATTAAAAGAGATGTTGGTAAGTCAAAGGCAGCCACTGAAAGAACAAAGCTGACTCCATTTTGTTCTAGCTGACATTAGCTTCACCCTGTGTTTCTACCTAGCCCTGCCCTGTGTCAACTGCAGTTAGCCAGGCATACCCAGCCAGTGATGAAGCCTGCAGTTTCAGGGGGCACATGGTTTCTACAATACTGGGAAGCATATATGAATAGGTAACACGTCATCTCCCAGCATCTCCATGACACCTGCAATTCTGAGAAACTTGTTTTTCCTAACAAAAACATTTTATTAACTGAAAAACCTCTTTGTTAACTGACCTGCCCTTTCTCTTGTGGAATTATGGTGATCCAATGGAGCTGTGGTTATTGGCTTTGCCCTGTCATGATATAATTGTGGTTTGAAGTTTTATAAACCCTACTCTGCCTCCTCAAAGGGCCAAGTACTTTGGGGCATTAGTCCCTTTTCTGACAACAGGTTAATAACTCCTAATTCAATCCAAAATGTATGGCATTTCCCTGAGGGTATTACACCAACCAGGTGTTTTGATAACTAAAGCTGAATTGGTGTCAGGCCAAGCACATTCATCTATGTACTGTCGACAGCCATTCTCACGCCACGGAGGCTATGCAACAGGATATGATAAAGACTATAAAACTTGCAAAGTCTGAATCTCTTACTACCTGGCTCTTGTCAAAGGTAGTGGTTGCCACTTTCTGATGATACAGTAGTGAGTTTTGTCTACTGTTTTGTTCCTACTTCCACATTGTTAAAAGAAATGACTCACTGCCTTCTGCAAGCAAACTGCACTTGTTTACACATGTCCTTGTTCAGGTTCTTTCCTCCAACTGCATACTAATTCTGTTCTCACTCCTGCCTAAAATCTGCCCATTCTCCAAGGTAGGATCCCCAGCCTTCCTCTATGAAGACCTGTGATGAAGAAAATACCCTGTGTAGCTTTCTCTGTTGCTGCTTAATGTTCACTGTAGAGTTTCATCACTGCTATTTTGTTTGTACTTACTAGACATGCACAGGTTTAAATCCAGTTCTCTTCCACTTCTAGGCTGTCTGTTGTTTGTAGTTTACTGTGTCTGGGGCCAAGACACAGACATAATGTGCTGACAAAACTGTTACTCGTGAACTGGAAAATCATGGTCCTTGGTAAAAAGACTAAAGTTAGAACACGTAACCAAACAAAGTACAAAAGGGAACACAAGGTTAATCAAATTTTAATGAAGAGAAAGTAAGAACGCCACCTTGTAATGCTAGTGAACGTTCACAGGCTGGCCCCTGCTTGCTGGAAATTACAGTTCTTCCCTACTTTCTTTGTTATGTGTTCTCCTGTTTCTATCCATTTGTCACTCTCTAAAAAATGTATAATTAAATGTATCTGTGTATGTTCTGCATGATATGTGACTGGTTATTTGGTTTGCTTGCTGTGTAATGATTCTTTATCGATTCTAGACATTAATCGCCTGTATGATGTATCACTGGTGAAGACTTCTCTCATTCTGCTAGTCTATCTCTTTGCTCTGCTGTCTGCTTTGCTGTGCAGAAGCTTTTTGATTTCATGAATTTCCATTTGTCAGTTCTTGTCACTATTTCCTGAACTTCTGGAATCCTTTTCAGAAAGTCCTTGACTATGCCTATATTTTGAAGCATTTTGTCTTTCTCCTTTCATAGTTTCAGAATTTCAGGCCTTATGAAGTTTTCTTATGTATTTTGAATTAATGTGTGTCAAGGTGAGAGTTAGGAACCTAGTTTCATTTTTTACATGTGTGTATAAAGTTCTCTGCAACATTTGCTGAGCAGGCAATCTTTGCTCCAATGTATGTTTTCTGCCTTTTGTGGGAAATTAACTGGCTGTAGCTGTGTAGGTTTACCTTCATACTGGCGTGTGTTTACTTTTGTGACAGCATCAGGATATTTTGTTAGTATGTCTCTGCATCATAATTTGAAGTCAGATATTATGATAACTATAATTATTACCTTTACTTGCCATTGGCTTAGTCACTTTGTATTTGTGACCTGAGGATATATTTTTAATTTCTTTGCTAAATGTTATTGAAATTTTGATGTTCATGTAGATTGCTATTCATAATACAGTGGTATTGACAATATTAATTTTGTGGATCAGTGAGGTCTTTCTATCTTCTAGTATCTTTTTCACTTTCTTCACTGTTCTCTGAATTCTTTTTTAAAGTATATTAGCTGGGTTTTGTAGCATGGTGGTGGATGCTTTAAATCCCAGCACACAGAAAGCAGAGGCAGGTGGAAGGCTGTGAGATCAAGGCCAGCCTGGGACTATATAGTGAGACCATGTCTCAAATATTTTAAATAATAAAAAAGCATTTTAGAATTTATAAAAATGAGAACAAAATTAAAATAGAAGTAGTCAAAGAATAAAAAAGGAAAACTTGACTTAAACTTCATATTTCCCTGTAAGGTAACAGACTGTCATGGAATCACATATGAACAATACCTTATAAAGACTTATTTTCCTTAAAATGTGTTATATCTTGAGGTACTAGTCAATGAACTTACAGGAGCCATGTATAGGAACTCATTACTACTTTTTTAAAATTTATTTTGTATTTCTTGTTTTTAATTTTTTTATTATAGAGGTCTTGATTTGCCACCTTGGTTAGGTTTATTCCTATGTATTTTACCAATCTGTTTTTGAAGCTATTGCAGATGAGATTGCTCTCTCGACTTCTTTCTCAGTATGTTCCATAGACACATAGATTTCTAGGAAAATTGCTTGTCTAGAGCATTGTTACATGTGGTAAGTTGAATGCAGTCAAAGCCAGATTCTTTGTTCTCAGCTCAGAATGCCACATTAAGTTCTTTTGCCAAATGGCATTCAAAGCCATAAAATGGTCCTTGCTGCTACACTGGCCTCTGTTGTCATTATTTTGGTAGAAGCCTCTAAGACATTTCCTATTGCATTCCTTCATGCTTGGCAGTCACGGTCTCTTTCAGAACATTCAGGGTCAAGCACTTAGTTTTCTTGGTCTCATACCAGGAAGCAGTTGGACTAGACAGTGAAAAGTTATGTAATGTCATAGAAACTCACTGTTGCAGGACCCCAGGAATGAAATCCTTTGTTTAATAAGACAGCATACTAAGGCCTTTCAAAAATACAAAAAATAAAATAAAATAACTGTTAATATTATTCAATCCCAGGTCAATAAATGTTATTTTATTGAGTAATGTGGAATTTGCAACATGACAACTAAAAGGCATGCAGGGATTTTCAGTGGCATTGGATAAAATGACAAAGAATCTTTGTAAGGAATTGGAAGCATGGACACAATCTAGAGGAAGAGCATGGTTATGAAATAAAAGCAATAGAATTGCTTTAAATAAACCAATTGATCCACTATTTATATATGTAACAGGAAGATTATATTTAACAGTCAGAAAATTCTAATTGCATGTACCTCAATGATGTCTTGCCAAATACCTCCATAAGTTGTTAGTTTTTGTTTTTTTTTTTCTTTTTGAGAATACTACTGCTGGGCATGGCACTGCATGCCTTTCATCCCAGCATTCAGGAGCCAAAAGCAGGTGAATCTCTATGAGACTAAAGCCAGCCCATCTACATTAACAAGTTCCAGACCATCTGGAACTTTTAGACAGAGATACTCTGTCTCAAAAAGGTCACAAGAGAAAGAGAAAGAAAGAATAATACCCTATAGGGTGGCAAGTTACCTCAGGAGAAAAGGGTAGTTGCTGTCAAGCCAGAAGACCAGAGTTTGATCCCCAGACTTCACATGGTCGAAGAAGGAAACTGACTCCCATAAGATATCCTGAGCGCCACACATGTCTTAAAACAGACATACATTTGCGTACACACATACAGATTTAAATGCAAAAAGGAGTAATATGCTACACATAATTTACAGCAACTTTTATATTTGGAGAAACATCTGAAAAGTGCAATTTTTAAAATTAGAGTTTATGAGACTTAATTACATTAATTTATGTTAGGAAATCAACAGATCTTTCTTTTTGTTAGTGAGATCAACTAATATGTATTATTTGTAAAGGATAGAAAAAGTGTCCATATTTCCCATGTTTTAAGGGTTTGGGCATTTTGTTGTTGTTTGGTTGGTTTTGGTGTTTTAGGATTGTGTTTTCCTATAGTCCCAGCTGTCCTGGAACTCCCTATGTAGAGAGGCTGACTTTGATCTCACAGAGATCTGCTTCCCTCACCCTCTGGGGTGCTGGAATTAAAGCATCTGGGTAGTTTACATGTTTAATTTTGAATATTTTAAGGAAATTTAGTTGAATGGGAATGTTTAATCATCACATTTTTCTTTATTTTTGAATTGGAAATAAATAGAATTTTGTTACTTTGGAAACTATCAAGTAGTATTCTAATTAAATGATTTCAAAGACCAGACCAAAGATATATATTTTATGTCTGTATACATAGCCTTTGATGTAAATTAGATTGTCAGTTAGTAATTGTGTAAATCTAAGTATTTGGGTGCATCTAATTCTGAATTATGAGCTTTTTAACTTTGTTAGATCTGGGACATAGTACAATAGAAAGGTTTTGTTCTTGTAAGCAGACAAATCTCATCTCCATTTTTGGTTTTCATGAGATTACTGTAGGGCAGGATCAAATGATACTGCCCTTATTTTCTAGGAGTACTGAGTGATTAAACATGATGGATCTATTCAGGAATGTATAAATAACCCATTCAAAGGTAGATGTTCAATAAATATGAGTTCCTTCCTTCCTATTCCTGAGTTACCCAGTTGTGATTTTAATAGTCATCCTTCACTTTGGTTTTGTTGTAGGAAGTGTTCTGGATGGATGGCTGCTGGGAGCCGATTGCCGTAGCCAGCTCTTCTTCAATATTTGAGGATATCCCTGGGCATTAAGTAATGAAAATTTTGGTAAGGAAAAGAATAGATACAAAGAACATTCTGCTTTTCATTAAAAGGGGTCATTTGGATCACAAATATTTCATAGTAAGTGGCATAATTATTCTCTAAACATCTTGGGATGTCTCATATCCCTATTCTCCTAAAAACTGTCTTTATTTTGAAAATAAGTAACATTTAAATCATTTTAATATTTTAAAAGAAAATTAACGGTCTTGTTATGCTCTTCATATCACTGTAAGTGCATTATCTTACTTAGCCTATTCTATTTGTTCTATAAATGTCTAACTACTCAGTAAAGTGTATAGTCTCCAAGGGCAAGGTCTAGTGTTATGCATCTTTCAGCAGAAACTAAATGAGACATAGACACTTGGTGAGTGAGGTGACAACTTTGATGATACTAATTTAGTAACCATAAAAGCTTTGGCAGCCGGGCGTGGTGGTGCACGCCTTTAATCCTAGCACTTGGGAGGCAGAGGCAGGCCGATCTCTGTGAGTTCAAGGCCAGCCTGGTCTACATAGCGAGTTCCAGGACAGCTGGGGCTACAGGGAGACCCTGTCTAAAAAAAACAAAAAAAAAAAAAAAAAAAAGCTTTGACAACAAGGAGTCTGCTGAAGGATCAAAACTAAGAATGTCCAAGACGAATGAAGGTTCTAAATCACCAAGAAAAAGATGTTATATAAAAAGTATGAGAATGGGGGCTGGAGAGATGGCCTAGCGGTTAAGAGCGCCGACCGCTCTTGCAGAGGACCCGGGTTCGATCCCCAGCACCCACATGGCGGCCGAGAACCGTCTGAAACTCCAATTCCAGGAGAACTCCAGTTCCAGGGGAATCCAACACCCTCTTCTGACCTCCGCGGCATTGCACGTCACGGGTGCACAAAACTTGCATGCAGACAGTACATTCATACACATACAGAAATAAATAAAATAAAAAAATTAAAAAAAAAAAGAAAGTATGAGAATGGAAAAAACATGTTGTTTGTAACTCTGGCTGGCCTAGAAATTGCTATTAGGCTGGTCTTAAACCCAGAGATTTGTCTACCCTGTCTTGAGAGAGTGGAGATTAAGGACATCCACCTTTTCACCTAGCAAAGTGTACAGTTTTATTGGTTCCATTTTATACAGTTTTTCTTCATATATTTTATTTCTCTCTCTATATATATACATATATATATTTTTTTTCATGAAATTAATGTACAACCACACACTTGCTATTACTTCCAGTTACTAATAATCTGTGATGTATAAAATGTGTTTTCTTCTTAAGGGGAGAAGGATAAGAGGAATTCAATGATAACATAAAAAGCTGATTGATAGTATAAATATATATGTCAGTCCCTAAGTATGTAAACTTTATCATTGATATGAAGTTGGAGAAATATGCATGGGATTTGTGACTAGGAGAGAGTTGGAAGGAAGGGGGTAACAGAACAAGAACACCAGACCGAAAAACAAACCAAAGGTTAATTGAAATAAAGAACATTGATTGTGAAGTAACTACAATTTTAGATCTTAAATACAATAAAATGATATCTTATACCTTTTTCTTAAAGATAGCTTACCAATATATTGATGATTATGTTTTCCAGAAACCATATATGAGAAGTACTTCCATTCCGTGCTACCTGTGTTTCCTTCTAAATAGTCATTTTTTATCTGAGGCTGGCATTCATATCTTCATTTTAGGGTAATGTCATGTCATCTTAATCATAAATATTATCATATTAATGGCCCCTGTCATTGTCCTGGATTGTCTGCTTTATAAAACTGCTTTGTGTTTAGTTTACTTGTATTTCTAGTCTTCACTATTTGGGGTAAGATGAATAGGAGGCTATGGAGATCCTAGGAGATGGCTTAAGACCTTTTATAACTTGATGAACAGGAGGCTATGGAGATCCTAGGAGATGGGTTAAGACCTTTTATAACTTGACAATATTCCACATGAGTATTCTTTCCCATGAAAAAGTGAACTTCTTCTTATAAGCATTCAGTTCACTGATATCCTACATGCTCCCCACAGCAGTAGTAAGGATTTAGGAGTTGCTCATGTTACATTTTTTTTCCTGTCTCTGACCCCAACTCCTTTGATCCCTAATCTTCCTTCGGTTTAAAGCATTTCCTTTTTTGGACATACTTTCTGTTTCTCCTCCCCACAAACAATCATGTTTTTCTATGCCTACTAATTTTCCCTTCTGTCATACATGTAGCTACCATAGTGCAGTAAGTTGACCCAAAATACCCCACCTATTGTTATACAATCTCACTCCTAGTTCACTTCCATTTACTAATGTCTTCATGGTGAATGGGCAGCCATGAATATGTAGAGATTACCACTGTTTGTCATACTTTGTTCAACACCCATCAGAGAATGGCTATTTTCCTGACACTTTAAGAATCATCATCTCATAGTCACTTGGTCAGTGGATCTTTTGTCTGCACATTAAATTTTAATTTTTATCAAAGTGAGTAGTATATGAGCACTCATCACATATTTACCTAATCCGGAGTGACTACTAAGGAAGATATTGAAAGCACAAGAATAGTGTGAGCACCAGGAGGAGTCTTGTTCTATGCACTACATGGAGATTTTTTTCTTTCTTTCTTTCTTTCTTTCTTTCTTTCTTTCTTTCTTTCTTTCTTTCTTTCTTTCTTTCTTTCTTTCTTTCATCTTTTTGAGACAAAAATCCCTGTAGCTTCTACTGGCCTGGAATTCACTGTGTAGACTGGGGTGGCCTCAATCTCACAAAGATCTTCCTGCCTTGGCCTTCTGACTGGTGGGATTAAAGGCTTGCACCACCATGCCTGGCAAGATTTTATAATTATTAGGCTTAAAAGTATGATGGAACTCCTACTTAATGAAAACTAATAATCAGTTCAAGAACATCAGAAACCAAAATGATAAATTATAGAAGTTTACTAACAAATTCCAGTTACCAGTTCCCTAATCCCTAAATCTGGTCAATCCTTCAGTTAATAGAAATAAAAGTTGTATTGCATCTTTTATACTTCTGTTCATCTTCGAGGCTCTTAAATGCAGACAGAGAATAACACTGAGCTGTGCACTAGTCATAATAAAAGTGATGTGGGTGTTCTCTCTCAAAGTTCTTTGCTCTGTGGTTTTCCCTCAGCTGTGTCAGTGCAGGTCTTCCTAAAACAGAGGCCAACTGGAATGATGTAATACAAGATCTGATTAAAATTGAAGGACTTATTCAAGTGAGTACTTGTTTTTTTCTTTTTATTTAAAGTGCATATTAAATATGTTTAATTTATTTTTATATTTTTATTTTTAAATTATAGTTTTTCTTTATTCTTGAGAATTTCATATATGTATACAATGAAATATGGTAAAATCTACTTCCCATGTCTCTCTTCCAAACTTCCCCATATGTCCCCCAACATTTTCTCCCCCAGACTACTTTCTTTCTTTCTTTCTTTCTTTCTTTCTTTCTTTCTTTCTTTCTTTCTTTCTTTCTTTCTCTTTCCTTCCTTCTTTCTTTCTTTCTTTCTTTCTTTCTTTCTTTCTTTCTTTCTTTCTTTCTTTCTTTCTTTCTTTCTTTCTTTCATTTTGCTTTATATTTTTTGATAACCAAGCCCCATTCATGTTGCCCGTATACGATGTGTGTGAGGCCTCCCACTGGACATGAAGAACTACTCTCAAAAGAGTGATTCTCCCTCCTTCAATAGCTATCAAGTGTCCGTGGTGCTGCATTAAGGGACAGGGTTAGGCGAGCCACCTCTGAGATCTACTGTAATCTTGGCTGGCTTGATCTTTTACATGTAACTCAGCTGCTATGAGTTCATGGGTGCGATGTTCGTATCATGTCCAGAAGAGAGCATTTTATTGCACTCCTCTTCATCTTCTGCTTCTTAGATACAGTCTGTGTCTTCCACCTTGTTTTCTGAGCCAGGTAGAGGGAGAGAGGTCAATAAAGATGTCTCATTTAGTGAGCACATAAGTCTTTCCTTCTAAGCACTTTGATTAATTGTACATCTTTTTGTTGATTGTTTTCCATTGCCAAAAACAGATTTTCTAATCATCAAGGTTGAGAAGAGCCCAGATCTGTGGGCAAAAAGATAAATATTTAGAAGGCATTTTGAGAACATGATTACATAAGAACATATCAGTAGCAAGCTTTTTTTGCGGTTCTTAGCCTCAGCCTTTAACGGCTGCACTATCCCCACAGCCCAGTAGCAAGCTTTACCTTAGGATCTATGACTTCCCCAGCCTGGGATTTTGACCAAGATTACAGTTCAAGGCATGGAATTCCTTCCTATGTTGAGGACTGGACTCCAATCATAAAGCAGTTAGTTATCCCCTGCCAATCACAACACTCATGCACCAGGGGGAACATTTTGCCTAGCAGGTAGGTATTACGGCATTCTGGGTCCAGGACTAAATCCATTGATGTCATTTTCCCAGAAACAGTTGGTATAATGGTTGTTAAGTTTGTCTTTCTCATGTTTTCATTTGAAATAATATTTGTGCAGAAATGCATGAACTTTGCAAACCTTTAGAAGAAATTTCTTCCATATTGTTTACAGATTCTAGTCCTCATTAAAATTCAATCTATAAGTAATGAGCTCACATATCAGAGACTCCCTCTTCTTATCTGGAGAAACCAGACAACTTGGGGACATCAAGGGGCCCAGTGTGATCCTAATCCAAGAATGGAATATCTGGGGATTGGAGATCATCTTCTCCTGCCTATAAAAACCAGGGGATGTAGCAAAACTGTCAGGCAAAATGGAGAAGGAATTCCATCCACTCCAACTGACTTTGTCTCCATGGGCAGGGTCTCCCACGCCACGCCTAAAATAAATAAATAAATAAATAAATAAATAAATAAATAAATAAGCAAGCCAGGTTACCTGGCCTGAAGAAGTGCCTCCTACCACAGTAGGTGACACCAAAATGACCACTGAGAGAACCAATGGCAATATCACGGAAGTCCTGAAATCTAAGTTTCTGTTAGAATCACAGTACACAATAGTTAGTCAGGATGTGGACGTATGCAAAAATCTTAACAGGTGATTGGCTACCTGTTAAAACAGAAGATTTAGACAGAACAAGTTTCCCTTGATGTAATAACTACAATTTCCAGATAAAAGTGAAAAAAAAAATCACCAGAAAAGCTAAAGGCAGGAAAATCACAATTAAGATTATGATTAAGCCAGGCATGGTGGCACACGCCTTTAGTCCCAGCACTGGGGAGTCAGAGGCAGGTGGATCTCAATGAATTCAAGGCCAGCCTGATTGACAGAGTGAGTTCCAGGCCAGCTGGGGCTATAGGGAGACCCTGTCTCAAAAAAAAAAAAAAAAAGATTATGATTAGACGTATATTAGTATCAGGCAAAGCAGATTTCATGGGAAATACAATCACCACAGTCAAACAGGGTGTTACATGCATAATGACAAAAGAAAAAATGTCAATACTTAATACAATATACATGAAATAACAGTGTCTCAAAACTCATGACAAAAAAGTAATAGGAAAGAAGTAACTGAAAGAAGAAACAGAAAATTCTGTAATTACAGTGCACCTCTTCAGCAACTTTTAGAAAATAACTAATAGAACACTAACAAAAAAGAGAGAGAGAAGAATGTGACACAATTAATCAATGGGTTTAAGTCAATACATAAAGAAACCTATTAACAACATCAGAAGAAGCATTTTTTTAATGTGGATACAATTATCTAGACTTAATATAAGAGACACTTAAAATGTATCAGAAATTTGATCATGCATAAAATGATTTTAGGATACAATGCGATCAAGCTGGAAATGATGACCAAATGCAACAAGGAAATCACAAATATTTACATATTGAATCATATATTTCTTTTTTGTAATTTAATTTTATTTATTTCTGTATGTGTATGAATGTACTGTCTGCATGCAGGTCTGTGCACCCATGTCGTGCAATGCCGCGGAGGTCAGAAGAGGGTCTCGGATTCCCCTGGAGCTGGAGTTCTCCTGGAATTGGAGTTTCAGAGGGCTCTAGGCTGCCATGTGGGTGCTGGGGATCGAACCTGGGTCCTCTGTAAGAGTCGTCAGCGCTCTTAACCACTAGGCCATCTCTCCAGCCCCCGAATCATATATTTCTAAGTAATTCATGAATCAGAGAGTAATGAAATCCAGCATATCAAGACCTATGGTGTACAGCTGAAGCAGGGGAAGTCTTAAAATTGAGTGGATACCTTGGAAGAAAGGAAAGATGTCACAGATCAAATCAGGGGTCTAAGAAATTGGACCTAAAGAGATTAGAAGTTTTGCAGATTAAACACAAGCAGGGGGAAGGAAGGAAACAATAAAAACTGGAGTGGAAATCAGTGAAGCTGACGTCCAGGAAGCAAAGCCAGTGGAACTGATAAACATCTAGAAAGAAGAGAGATGTAAAGTCAATACCATGGATGACATTGGTGATTATTGGTGCAGTTACTAAGAAAATAATAGGCAGGCTGAGATGGCTCAGTGTGAAGAGCATTGTCTGTTCTAGCAGAAGACCCAGCCAGGTTCAAATCTCAGCATCCGCAGGTGGCTAAAACCAGTTCCAGAGGATCCAACCTGCATTCTGACCACTGTGGGCATCATATCACATGGGTGCCTTACATACGTGTAGACACAACAATAATACACATAAAATAAAAATAAATAAATATTTAAAATGAAGATAATAGCGAAAATAATGAAGAATTTTATCCTCAATGGTCTAATAAATTACAGGAAATGGACACATTCTTTAAAAAACTGCAAACTACAGAAACATAAAAATGATGAGATAGAAAATCCAAGTACTATTACAACAATTAAAGACATTAAATTCATCACTCTCATACTCCCCAAGAACCTCCAGAAACAGCTGGTTTCACTCCAGCCTTCTGAAAATTATTGCAAGAATTAATAGAAATTGTACACAGCCTCTTCCAGAAAAGGGGAGGAAGAACTTCTGACTCAGATTAGGAGGCCAACTTATGATGCTTAAAACTAAACAAAGATAGTATCAAAATATAAAACTTGGCTGGGTGTACTGGCGCATGCCTTTAATCCTAGCTCTTGGGAGGCAGAGGCAGGCAGATCTCTGTGAGTTCAAGGCCAGCCTGGTCTACAGAGTGAGTTCCAGGACAGCTGGAGCTACAGGGAGGCCCTGTCTCTAATATTAACAATTAGATCTGGCAATGTATGGTATTCCACAGAATTACATACTATGACCATGTGAAATATATTCCAGATGTGCCAATCTTGTTCACTATTTGAAAATCAATCAATGTTTTCCAATAGCCTAAAGAAAAAAATCAGATGATCATGGTAATTCATTTAGAAAATATGTGTATATCTCTTAAATGGGTTGAATTATATCCTCTGAATCATACTTCAAAATTCTTCCTACCAATGTTTCAGAATGTGATTTTATTTCGAGACAGGGTGTCTTCAAAGATCTATTTTTGAGACAGGGTGTCTTCAAAGATCTATTTCAATCAAGATGAAAGAGTTAGCACAATGTTAATCCAATGTGACTTGTGTCAGTAAAATAATGGATGACATGAAGTTGGGGCAATAGTAAGATGCTGGTGACAATAGGGAGGGGTGAATATGATAAAATACATTGTATGAAATTCTCAAAGGATCAAGAAAAATACTTTTTTATAAAGTGGAGCCCAGGATACAGGTGCCCACAGGGGATAGAATTTGTTAGGAGGCTAGAGAAGATGGCATTGATAGGTCAAGTGACAGTTCCAGGAGATCCCTGTTGACATACCTAACTTCCAGAATTTTTGAAAGTACGCCTCTCTTCTTTAAAACATGCAGTTTGTGGGAGTCTGTTATAGCAGCCATAGCAGAGTGCTATAAAACACTATAAGATGAAATTTCTCAGCAGAGTATGAAAAGAGAACCCCTTTTTCACCTTGGATAAAATATGTACAAAAATACCTCAGACTAGCATACTTACTAGTGAGTGAAATTCAGCATTCTTTGGGCATGGAAAAGAAAACAGAGATCTCTTCTCTCACTACTTTTATTCACCTAATATTAGAAACTTAGTCAAATAATAAAATAGGAAGGAAGTATGAGATAAAAGATAGAAATTAAAATTGTACAGGCATGTGAAGGTAAATTGTGAATCACTCTATGTTGTTTGGGGGTAAAGTACCCAAAATGAGAGTCCATAATAAAGCCACAACATATGTCACTCTGGACTTATGACAGTGCCCAAAATACAAGAAACAGTGATAATGACAAATGAATAAATAACTAGACTGTAAGCATAGAAATGCTGGTAATTCTAGTGAGGAAATGGAGAAAGTAAACCATAGATACCTCGGTAACGGGGCTGTGAAGTGGTAAGGGCAGCTAAAATCTAGTTTGGCAATTTTTATAAATAAAGCTTGGATTTGCCATAGAATCCAATGATGCATTCCTGGACATTTACACCAAAGAACCGGAAACATTTTTTATACAAAAACATACGCAGAACTTCTATGATGCTTTACTTTAGATGGCTCCAACCCCCAAAGTACTACAATACACCTCAACAGTGAATAATTAAACTACAGTAAATCAGATCAAGGAATATTATTAAACAATCAAAAGGAAACAACTAAAAGGAAACAGCTTGGATAGATCTCCAGGGTATTATGGCATATGATGAAATCCAGTCTTCATTTTGGCACATCTATACAATAGAATATTACTTTGTGATCAGTATGTATAGGTGGCCAAGCTGTGAAAATGAAAGGAGACAGCCTGAAGGCGTACTGCAGAGTTAAAGACTATAGTATCGAAAGGTTTTATGCTCAGAGTCCAACTATTTGCCATTAAAGAAAATGCAAAACTGTAAAGCAAATATAAAGATCCATGGTTGGCAGAGGTTGGTTGGAATGAAGAGTACGGTTAATTCTGAACATAGTCCACACATGATGTGTGGTACTAGAATGATAGATGATGTCCTTGTGTATTTTCTAAGGCCCCAAATAAAACTGAAATGCAAAATTCTATACATTTTGTCATTCATAATGTCTGTTCATTAGCTTTTTATCAAAATTCCTGAGATAAAGTACAAAGGGAAAAATGTTAATTTTGACTGATGGTTTTAAAGACTCTCGTCCATAACTGGACAGAGCCCTTGCTTTTAGTTCTCTGGTGGAGGGAGCCGGGTTGTAAAGCCAGAGCAAACTTCACTTCTTGATCAGAAAGCCAAAGAAGGAAAAATGAAGGGGGAGAGTCCTATAATGCCCTTCAAAGGTACATCCCAGTAATCCGTGGCCCACACTAATCCTTTCATGAAAAGTTCTGTTTCCTAGTATTGCCATCTGTTTGTGTGACATAAAGCCAAACTAGAGCTGAACCCCAATATTCACTTATGAAATAGAACAAATGTAACAAGTGAATGCAAAATCGTAAACAATCAGGGAAACAAACGGGATAAAGGGGCAGACGAGAACTGCTACTTAATGCTCATTTTTCCCTACAACTTGACAATAGAGTCTGTTATTTTTTAAAGCTAATCTCAATATGTTATATTCTGTCTAATCCCATTTGTCTAACATTTCTCCTCATCTAATATTCCTGAAGTGACAGAATGATAGGACTGAATAACCACGAAGGGGCTCCCAGAAAGGGGAGTGAGGGGATATGTGGGGGGAAAAGAAACATCAGCAAGAGGATTCTGAGGTTTTGGAAATATTTTGAGTCCTAACTGTGGTGGGATGTGGCAGTGCCACATTAATGACAAATGTCACTCGGAGTAATTTAACTAAGAATTGGCCTGATCTTGTTCTGAAGTGTTCTGAGTCCTCCCAGAACTATTCTTTCAGACTGGATTCTGTCCTTATCTTCTCTTCTCCTCCCCTCCCCTCCCCTCCCCTCCCCTCCCCTCTCTTACCCTCCCTTCCCTCCTACAAATCCCCTCCCATTCCTTCCCTTCCCTCCCCTCCCCTCCCCTCTCCTATCCTCTCCTATTCATTCTATTCTACTCTGTTCTAACCTATTCTACCCTACCCCAACCATGCTAGTACTCCCAGACAAAAGGCTCTTCACTTGTTTATTGGACAGCATATCAAGCATGATACAAACAATCTTTGATAATAGTTTTATGACAGCTAAGTTGTTTTCTGACCCCAGTGAACCAGAACAGCATACCAAGCCACTGATGGATATAATTAACCTATACCCCATGTTGCTTGCAACATCTTTTGGGGAGACATCACGTGTAAAGTCACTGTTGTTTACAATGACATCATTGCCACATCTCACATGTACATTGTTGTGAGTCAGAGACATAACTGAGTGACAAATAAGGAGTACTGAATATGATTTTAAAGCTACGCCCTAAGACTTAGCTATATTGGGATTCCAAGTCACTGTAGAACTGGCTACATTGTTTTCCTCAGAAGGAGTACATAGTCCTAAATGGTTTCAGAACATCTGGGTTCACAAGGTTATATAAAATTTCATGTTGTAAAGGCTTGTTATGAAGAGTCTTTCTCATTAAAGTCATTCCCACAGTCCCACAGTGGTGGTGCGTGGCTGTATAACACAAAATTGCATAAAGTCACATACATTCACTCACAAACACTATTGCATGTAAAACTGGTAAAATTTGTTTTTAAATTAAAATCAGTTTCCTTGTCATTGCAGTGTGTTATGGTTATATATCCATGCCTATAGTGGAAAGTAGGAAGCTCACAGAGGATCTCTATATATCTTCTCTTACAATTTCATGGATTTAAAATTGTTGCAAAATAAAAATTAATTTAAAGGGCTTAACTTATTGCTTTTGGTATGTTGCTATTACTATACCTAAAGAAATGCATCGCTTTTCATATTATCTAATTTTTCTTCCTTCAGTCTATCCAAATTGATGCTACCTTATACACTGAGAGTGATTTTCATGTGAGTATAATTTTCCCCATAACTTAAGTAAATAAAATAATACAGTTTTATAATCTACTTATGGTGGGTTTTTCTAATATTTGACCTGTGCATTTTTAAGTTATCATTGAATTTATGGGACTCTGGGCAAAGAGCTACATAAATGGTGTTTTTGTAACAGTGCCAATTATAGAAAAAAGGCCTTTTCCATCAATGTCAAACAAAATCTCTTATGTGGTTTGTTGAGATGAATCATGATACAATTAGATGGTAGAATCAGGTTAAGTGATTCAATCTAAAAGTATCCCCCAAATATATTATCCCCAGTGCTGCGGCCTATCACCATCTCCTATCACATTTTCTACAAACCGCTTAAGGGTATGTAGCCATGTTTTATAACTCCCATGGACCCCTACATTTTCCAGAACAAAACATTCTTAATAGTCTCTATATGAGATAAAAACATAATCCATAAGACTTATTCAAATTCTAAAATGATGAATTGAACTAGTTTCATTAATACACTGACACTGCGGATGGCTGGTAGAGTTTTAGTAGGTGGTTCCTCTTTTCCCTTAGATTGCCACTAAAACCAAGAGATAATTGCCCAATTCCACTCTAGGGAAAATGTGTTGCTTACTATTATTTGTAGACTTACCATAAGTTAGAATCGCCTAGCAAGAGAGTGTCAGTGAAGGCTTGCCCAGATCAGGTTAGTCTGTGGACATTCCTGTCAGGGATTTTTCTTAATTGGGTTACCTGAGAGAGGAAGAGCTGCCATGGATGTGGGCAGAACCATCCCGTGGGCTGGCCCCAGCCTGTGTAAGAGTACACAAACCTAGCATGCGTTTCTCTCTGATCTTGACTGTGGATGTGACTGGCTCTTTTAAGCTTCTGCTGCTTTAACTTCCCTGCTAGGATAGAACCTGGAACTCCCTAAAATCCTCCCCCTCCCCCAACCACACGTACAAGCTGCTTTCTGTCAGGGTAATTATCAGGACACAGGAAATGAAGTGAGATCAGAAATCAAACTCAGCATTGCGTTTTCCAAAACAGTGTCACCAGAACATCTCTGAGGTTGAAGGTTTTTCCGCTTGGACATACGTTATAAGCAGCCAGTAGAAGCCCGATCCTGAACCTCTAAAACCACACACTGATCAACCACTTGGGTAGGGCTGCTAAAGTGTGGAACAACTGTCTCTATGATTTCGTAATCTTTATGCTTTAATTTTTTTTTAATGTAAGCATAAATCGGTTAGGAGTCAACATTCCAGCATCCTGATTTTGCTTCTCTTCAAGAGGATAGATAGCCTGGCAACTAAGGGCTGTAGAAAGAACTGGAGATTCAAATACACAAGAAACCATTTTAAATTTAGGCCCTTCCTATCTATGTGGTCCTAGAAGTCACGAAGTCATTGGAAACATTTTTTTTTAACTATTGCTAATGTGGTGCAAGGATCTGAATTTCACTATCGAGTTGCTATGGCACTGGTACAAAGTGTACTACAATATAGACTGGACAC
This sequence comes from Rhizomys pruinosus, assembly GCA_009823505.1. Taxonomy (NCBI): domain Eukaryota; kingdom Metazoa; phylum Chordata; class Mammalia; order Rodentia; family Spalacidae; genus Rhizomys; species Rhizomys pruinosus. The sequence goes on from VZQC01004012.1 coordinate 1,120,595, forward strand.
TCATTTGATCAACTTGATTGAACATACAATGACCTGCTGGATGGTGGGACCCATGAGCTGTGTGGGTTTTGGCACAACTGCTCGCAAATTGATTTTACATGAAGGATGCTTGTACTCACAAATTATCACTTCTTGTTAAAAAAATGAAAACAAAACAAAACAAAACAAAAAACAGAGAAAGATGCAGAAAAGTTACGGCAGAATGCATGATCTGGGATGGGTAGGGGTGGGGTGGGGGGAAGGGAAGGGGATATATGCCTGAACTGAATTGGAAAATGATGTATGAAATACACAAAGCATCAATAAATAAATAAATTAATTAATTAAATAAAATAAAAAAAACAAAGGAGTATTCTTCCATTTAGATTAAGTGAGCATTCATTCAGCAGGGACTCAGACACTGAGTGAGGGAGCCAAAGTCAAGTAGATCATTGTTAAATACCCAGAGATTGTTTTCTTTCTTTTAAGTTTATGATATTGTGAAACAACTATTGTAAGAAATATGCGATCTTGCTAGATATCTCTTTCTGATTCAGCAAGCCCATGAGTGGCCATTGCCTCTGTGTTGATTTTTCTCTTAAAATCTTTAGAATTCCTTCTGCTTCTGGAACTTTAGAGTCTGCAGGCGTGGTAGGATTGTCAGTTATTATGCCGCAAAACGTGAACATGTATCCTGTCCTAAATACTCTTGCGAACTCCTGTCACAAGTGAGGTTTTCAGAGCCCAAGACTGCTGTGTTCTAACTACTCCACAGGAGAAACAAGCCCTTTATGCCCAGGCTTCCTGCTTTCACCTTCTGTATATTCCTACCATCCTCATTTGTTGTTGGTTTCAGTTTTGATTTCGAAACTAAACTGAAAGGAAAGCTGCTTCTCGGGTAAATATAATTCCTCAGGGATATTGTCATGGTTTCAGTTCTGTTGCTGTGAAAAATACCTGACAAAAAATAATTTCGGGCAAAGGAGGTTTGTTTGGCTTACAGTTCCAAGTTATAAACCATTATTATAGGGAAGTCAAGAAGAGAACTTGAAGCATCATGTCCACTGCCAAGAGCAGAGGGAGAACACGTGTGACTCCTCAGCTGGCACTCTCCTCACTTAACTAACTGTTCAGGACCCCTTCCTAGAGGACAGTGCCACCCACAGTGTCTGGCATCTTCCTGGATCAATTCATGATCAAGAGAATCCCCCACAGACACGCCTATGGGCCATCCTGTACTGGATAATTCCTTATAAATGCCCTCCTCACAAGAGATTCAGGGCTGTATTAAGGTGACATCACTTTTCTTTATAGAACAACTGGATTAGATTGTTGTTTTTAAAAATCAAAATCATATCTACATGAAAATGAAAAATGGGGGAAAAACTTTTTCTTTTACAAACTATTTCTTTGCAACTCTTCTTTTTAGCCCAATTGCAAAGTGACAGCGATGAATTGCTTTCTCCTGGAGCTACGAGTTATTTTACATGAGTCCAGTGATGTAGACATTAATGAAACAGTAAGAAATCTGATCTTCCTAGCAAACAGCAGTCTGTCTTCTAACAGGGTGAGTGATCCGACAATTCTGCTGAGCAGCATCTTGTGTTTTGGCTGGCTTGGGATAAGTCATTTGTACAGGAGCATGTCTTCCTATGGTGCACTCCAGAGAGAATTCAATTCCAGTACAGTGGCATCCAAAACGGTCCCATAACTGGCATGCCCACAATCCTAAACTGCTCATTGATTTATCTGGTAAACAGACATTTGCTGGATAGTGCCAGCCAGTATGTTTTAAAGCTAGAGTCATACTGGACAACCAGGCAAACAGGTGCAGTGGGCAGACGTTAATCTAATCAGAGTTTGATGTCAGAAATGGTGACTCACATTTATTGGGTTAGTACTGTGCTCCACAAAATGTTCTCTAGGATTTAGATTGATAAGTTACTACATTTTCGAGATGAATCATTGAGATTGTTCTCTTTCCTTGTTTTCACAGTTAGTGGTCTTTATTTCTTTTTCTTTTTTTTTTTTAATTAAATTAGTTTTTATTGATGCTTTGTGCATTTCATACATTTTTTCCAATTCAGTTCAGGCTTATTTCCCTTTCCCTTCCCCCCACCCCCACCCCATCCCAGATCATGCATTCTGCCATAACTGTCCTGCATCTTTCTCTCTTTTTTTTTTTTTTCATTTTTAGCTATAAGTGATAATCCATGAGTACAAGCATCCTTCATGCAAAACCTATCTGCAGGCTGTTGTGCCCAAACACCTACAGCCCCACCATCCAGTGGGGGGTGACAGGTTGTTTGTTCAATCAAGTTGATCAAATGAGTGTCCAGACTACATTGCTGTAGTTTCACCATTCACCCCAATCGCAGCCCTTACATTCTACCACGCCCCCTCTTCCGCAGGTTGTTCCCTAGGCTTAGAAAAGGGGCACAGGTGGATGAGAGGTAAAACAGTCCACTCTCTCTGGAGCTGTTGACTTGGACTCTGGTCAATTCTGGCTGTTTCCTTTCATGGGCTGACAGTTTGTCCAGGAATAACCTTTCGATCCTACTAATGAAGAACAAGCAATTAGATATATAGGTATTTAAGCAGCACTAATAGTTATGGTAGGTTACTTTAGCATAGACACATGTTTGGATATGTTAATCCATGAATTACAATTTTCCCCCCTGTTAAATATGACAGGGTCTTACTGTGGCTTATAACATCTCCTAACCTGTAGAGGATGTAAGCTTGTGGCATCAGCCATGGGTTATTTCTCCAAGGGGAGAGCCAATAGCCAATTAGATTTGGGATATACAGGCACATGGCTGCCTCTGCTGCACAGTATTTCCAGGCAGGTGAGGTGTAGCTGGTGCTGACGGTGGAGTCTTGCTTGACTCAGGGAGACCCATATTTGCTTTATTGGTTTAGTGGCCTTTGGTAACACTCTCTGGCATTCCAGAGGCCATCTGTACACTTGCATGTGTGGTCTCAATACATCCCTCCCATGTTAACGTCAGGTCTTCGGCAGCAGGGTCTTATTGCCTCTCCTCCTGTAGGTATCCCAACTTAGAGGCAAGGAGCCCTTACATTTTGTGGGGCCTAGTGGTCTTTATTTCTATTTAAATGTTGAGGGAGCTAGAGCACTGAGAGCTAGCCACCTACTGCAATATGGGTAATTTGTGCATCTAGGAATATAAGAACCATTTCTTTTTTTTAAGTTTTTTTTTAATTTTAACTTTTGTATGTGTATGAATGTACTGTCTGCATGTAGGTTTGCGCATCCATGTCGTGCAATGCCATGGAGGTCAAAAGAGAGTCTTGGATTCCCCTGGAACTGTAGTTCTCCTGGAATTGGAGTTACAGATGGTTCTTAGCCGCCATGTGGGTGCTGGCGATTGAACCCGGGTCTTCTGCAAGATCAGTCAATGCTCTTAATCGCTAGGCTATCTCTCCAGCCCAAGAACCATTTCTAATATAGCTTCTGTCCTTTTAATCTCTAAAAAGTTTAAACAGTAGAATTAGATAATAATAAGAAAAACATTAATGTTTAGAGTATAATTTAGAACATCCCAAGTAACTTGATCTAGAGAGGGTGGCAAGAAAACAAATTCTAATGACCTCTGTGGTCAGCTGGAGGATGGCTGCCCTGAGACACTAATCAAATAATTGCCCTGAAGAGCCAAGATCCATGCCTTGAGGGGCAAAAAGACTAACAGGTGAGCAATGTGGATTCAAAAGAACTTTATCAGCAGAGAAGACACCGTAAATGACTTCATTTAATAAGTACTTCAGGGTGTAATATGAAAAAAGCACCTCCTCTTTAGGAAAGAGAAAATATAAACCAGCCTACCAATGAGCAAATGTGTCACCCACTTATTGATTAAATACAGTGACAACAGAGGAGGCTTGTGTGGGTCCCAGAGTTCTTGTTGAGAGAAGCATTGACTAATAAGCTGATATGTGACCCAGATGGGAGAGAATGAGTGTCAAAGACACTTAGGGAGATGTGTTCAGGCAGACACAAATGAACATGCAGTAACCTTGAGTGGGAACAAATGGAGACCCCGGCCTTTGCTTATAAATGCTAGGCTGCTGTAGATGTTGCTGAAGTATCGCCTGCTCACCCTTGCCATCCCTTCCAATCACATTACCCTCAGACCTCTTCTCTGCATGCCCTACACTCTGATAACTATATATTTTACTTAGTGGGCACTGTCTGTTTAAAGTATAGATATTGTAGGGAACTTTCAAATGTGATTTTTTAATATATTTGCTGGTATACTCCTCACATGTATTCATTACTCAATGTATTTATGAAGTAAGCCTGTTCATGGTTAACTAGTTCCTAATATGTTGCTGCTATTTATCAATAGTGAAAATGCAACAGAAAGCTTGTGGCATTGTCTATATTGAATTATTCAAACTGCATATTGATGTCACCCAAAGGTGACAATTTGGCATAACCTGGAGCAAGTAACCCAAACCATACAGTCAGGAGACCTGGACATGAAGAATTCCACTTGCCTGTGTCAACAGAGATGCATCACTTAATATCTTTGCCTTTCTTGCTGACGTGATTATTTTCAGGATCATACAGGAAGCAGTATATGCAATACGACAGTGGCTGCTGTACAGTATGTGCTTGATAAATGTTGGTGAATCTGAATTCCAAGTGCTTAATGGATGTAAAATCTAATTTTTATTTTTGCTGGCACAGCTTTCAGAGCTCATATGATCTCCAAAATGTTTATTCATGATTGCTGCTGGAATGCTCTAGTTGTTCATGAAGCTGTGTTTGAATTGTAGCACTTTATGGTATTCACCTAAATATGCTGATCAACAAACCAGTGTGGTTTAACTGGCTGCTGGGTGCTGAGCCTTGTGATTAATACCAGGAAAAAAAAAACATATGGTCGTGATCTCTTGGGGAAGCTTAGAGAACAGCACTATAAAAAGACTAGAAGTCCATGGTATAAAGATGGTACATGAGGCACTATGAGAGGTAGAATAGGAGTTTGGAGGTGTACAGATTAGACATTAAGCCTAGACCTAGGGCTCAGGGTTTCCAGGAAACCATCTCAAAAGACCACACTTGAACAATCTGACTTATGACTAGCAACAGCTAAATTAGGATTATTACAGGCAAGAAAAAAGCAAAGAGAGGGACACGCCCAACAACACGTTTTGTGCGTGAGACAGAAGGGCAATTATTTGATTAGTGTCTCAAGAGCATGACTTTTAAGGCAGGGTCATGGAGGCCTTGACCATGCAGGGAAGTGTGGACTTTGTACTGGATGATAAGAACCCATTAAAAGGCGCTAAGCAGGAAGCTCATGTCTAATACGAATGGTGTGTGATTCACAGTTGCCTTGATCCAAAGTGGGAAAACTCAACTCCTATCAAATCTCTCCATTCCTTCTCATAGTTTTTCATAATATGTTATAATTTGCCAACATTGTCAGGTCTTATGACCCCACCATATGTTTCATATGATATGTTATTCCCAAGGAAGTAATATCTTCTGCTTGCCAGTCTAATTCTTTCTTCTTGTTTGGCAGAATATAACAGAATCTGGATGCAGAGAATGTGAGGAACTGGAGGAAAAAAATATTATAGAATTTTTGCAGAATTTTAAGCGGATAGTACAAATGTTCATCCACCCTTCTTGATTGCAGCTGATCCTCTTCAGCATTTTTATCAACAAACCTCTTCTTGATGTTCAGAAACAACAAAACTGTGCACAATTCAAACATGCTGCCAAAACCAGTTTCTCAATCAGTGACTGACTAGGTTCTCAGATCAGATGAACTCTGGACAATGAGGAAAGGAAAAAGTCTTTTGAGACTCGTTTTTCTTGTTTATATTTAATTTATTATTGACATTGTACATATTTGTAATATAACAGAAAATGTTGAATAAAATTGAACTCATGTTTTATCAATTGAAATTGCACTGGTAGTTTACCTTTTCATTAATTTGTTTGGGTGTATTTGATGCATGTTCGTGTGTGCAGAGCAGTACATGACTGAGCGTGTACATAGAGGCCAAAAGTTGATTCAGGTGTCCCAAGTCGTCACTCTGTACCTGTTTTCTGTGTATGAGACAGTCTCTCTCCCAGAAGTGCACTGATCCAGCTAGACTGGCCAGAGAAGGCCAGGGATCCCAGGGATGTCCCTGCTTGAAATCTTGTCAGTTTCACATGGACCCAAACTGCAGTCCTCCCTCATGTTTCTGTGGCGAGCACTTGCCAAATGGCCATCTCTCCAGACCCTTATTTTTACTTCTTTGTTTGAGGGTGATAGGCAAACTATACAGCACGTGTTGGGGCATGACCAGTGCTGCATGCCAGCCATTCTTCTGGCATAGTCCTGCCAGGTTAGAGCTACTCACTGCCTGACTCACTGTCAGCTCTCTTCTGCACAGCACCCAGAGGAAGAACCAGGTACCAAGATGAGCTGTGCTATTGAAGGCTGTGCTTTACTCTGCAATTTAAATATTGACAACTAAGTTACTAACAGCAAATAAAGTACTCAGTATAAAATACACTGCAGTATTATGAGGTGTATCAATATCTTAAATGATGGTGACAATGACGGATCTTCTCTAAAGGGTAACAAAGGTACACAGAAAACTAATGGTTGCAATGACAATACTTCATGTTTTCTTAAATATAGCTATTTTATTTTCACTTTATTTTTCTTGTGTTTTTGAGACAGCATCTCCCTGTAGCCACAGCTAGCCTGGAACTCACTATGGAGACCAGGATGGCCTCGATCTCACAGAGATCCAGCAGCCTCTGCTTCTGGAGTGGTGGAATTACACTCATGAACTACCATGTTTGGCTTATTCTCAGGAGTCTTAGTGCAATGCTTATAAAACAAAGACCATGCTTGTTTGTGGGACTCTGTTTTACCTGACAAATATGAAATGTTCATAAGTGCTTGGAAAATGGATCCATGATAAAAATGCACATGGTGCACAAGCATGAGAACCTGAGTTTAGATCCCCAGCATCCAAGAAAAATCTGTGGCCTTGCCTATTGGTAATCTCCTCACTGGGGCAGTAGAAACAGGAGGATCACATGACTTGTCACCAGCCCAGATCCAAGTTCAATGAGAGATCCTTTTTCCAGGGAGTAACAGGGAGCACGATACAGCAGGATAAACTATTATCCTTCTCTGGTCTGTCCATGTGTACACACAGGTGTATACAAGCTGATATACCCCCTGCATATAACACACAAACACACACACACACACACACACACACACACACACACACACACACATGCACATTTACACACACCACAACTTTTAAAATTAATTGTTCAAATTTTTTTTATAATTCTCAACTTTTTTGTTATGGATTTCATTTTTCATTCTAAAAATAGTTAAGCTTTCTAGATTTTATATTTCTAGAAAATAGGACAAATGCACCATTTTGAACTCTAAGTTTCTAATCTAATTCTTGAAGAAAAATTGGTCCCATTCCAGTGTTCATTAGGAAGAAGGAAAACAAAAATGCCAGTCATATCACTAATAATATTGAATAATGGGCCACTTGGGTTATATAAATGCATGATGGTTTTGAAAATTGGTATGTTCTTATGTTCAAAATTATATTGTATCTTAACTGTTCCATAATCTGGGTCAATACAGTTGATTCAGGGAAACTCAAGGCATAAGTCTGCAACCTCTTAAAAGTAATCATAGACAACAATCTAAATTTTGTTTTTAGTGGTTATGATCTTAAGAAAATCATTCCTTTATTTAACTGTCAATGTCTACCCTCTTTTAATCCTCCATTGGATAGACTAATGTTATTTGCCTGAGGGATACCACACTGCATCTTATCTAGTGCCTTAAATGCTGAAAATATTTGCCATGTATTCCATGTAGTGAAAGAATCACAAAATCATATATCTAACCTCAAATAGTAAAGGTAAATGTAATAAAATTAGATTGATATTCCAACATCATATTGATGAATTACATTCTTGCCTTTTCTTTATTTCAAGCAAAGAAGAGATCTATGAGTGAGTGTTGTCTGTACATTCTCTCTGGCAATAAACAGAAAGGATTGGAAGGTAGAGGATGTGGAAATGGAAGCTGAATTAGTGCAAAATTTGTGTTCCAAGAGAATTTTTAACCCAATTACAAGTCTAGTTTTATATAATGTCATTCTTTATCTTAGAGCAGTGAATCAATAGCATTATTTTGTTTAGCTGTTGTTGCTGTGCTTATAAAGTGGAGCTTATACGTTTTGATGTTGTAGTTTATGGCCATCAAATTCAATAACTCATAACTTCAAACCAATGTATACAAAATGAAAATCAAGTAATGTTATTGTCCCTGCTTTCTGTCCCCATGCAATGTGAAATCCTGGAGAATGAATTCCAACTCCTCCTCCTGCACTGCATCAGGCGTGGTGTAAGTCATCTGCACTCACAGGCATGTTGTGCTTAATATATGTACACAATGTGTTGTACAAAGAAAATCCCATTTCCAGGCTGGAGAGATGGCCTAGCGGTTAAGAGTGCTGCCTGCTCTTGCAGAGGACCCAGGTTCAATCCCCAGCATCCACACGGCGGCTGAGAACCGTCTTTAACTCCAGTTCCAGGGGAATCCGACACCCTCTTCTGACCTCCGCGGCATTGCATGACACAGGTGCACAAACCTACATGCAGACAGTACATTCATACACATACAAAAATAAATAAAATAAAATTAAAAATAAATAAAAACAAAGAAAATCCCATTTCCATGTATATTTGGTTCAATTTTTCAGAATGTGTCTAGTAACTGAATTGTGTTCTGAGTGGGGAGTTTGTTTTGCAAGGTGTTTGACTGTATGGTGAATGCCTTGACCTTAACTGTGCACTCTACCTGATGTGACACAGAAGAGAAATCAAACAAGAGAGTCATGTTCTTTGCCTATGTTTTACTTCTTCAGCCCTAGATTTTAAAATGAGTTAAGTAGAAGAGACAGTTGTGACACAGTATGTTTGAAAATTCTGCATTTAGGTTTTACAAAGAGTGTCTCTTTAGAATTTTGTCACTACTGACCAAGGCATTGACTTTCATTGTTATCAGCTTTTTATTATGGACTCACTTTTCAATCATTCTGGACCCTGCCCTGAAGAGTCACTCTGTGAATATGGTACAAGAAGGCTGTAGTCTCAGCCCTCCTGAATTTGAAGTCCAGCAGGAAAGCCACATTATCAGATTCATCGCCTGAGTGATTATCTGGTTGCATCATTGTATGAGGGGCTTCAGAGAGTATATTAGGTCAGGGTTTTTATTGAAAAGAGCATCTGTTGGAGGGTGATAGATGAGCTTACCTGTGAATGATTAGGAATTATGTGAGATGCAAAAAGTGTGATTGCTAACACTTCCATCAGGAAGGACAGTGGGGTATTCCTAGAGCAAAAGAAAATCCAAAAAGGCCACAGTAGGAGAAAGACTGAAAGGAAAATGTGGCAGGTAAGTGTTAACTGGCTTCACAGGCAGCAAGAATGATTTTGCTGTATCTCCTTAAAAAAAATCATGATGCATATTGTGGTATACAGAAAAGAAACATTATAGGCATAATTTCTATGTGAAAGGGAAGGCTTGATATCATAATCTCCTTACCCGTAGATCTCAGGCTCATAAAAAAAAATCATCATCTTCCATGAGCTTCATCACTGCGATCATTTCATGAATTCCTTGAAACACTTAATGGGGAATAACATCAGCAAGTAACTGCTCACTGTCAACATCCCCCTTTTCAGCACATGGAGATTGAGAGCCAGAAGTCGGGAGCATCCCCCTGTAAGTGAAGCATTACTGAGTCAGAATACATCTGTGGACAAAGCCTTGCCACAGAAAAGGCTTCTTGAAAGGATTTGCTAAATCACTCTTCCCTGGGAAGTCTGATGTAGGGGAAGCAATTTATTCTCATCATGATAAGTGAGGTAGAGGAAGGCCAGAGACCACGACTAATGCTCACGGCATCACAACTGCACACAGTTAAAACAAGTAGGAAGAGGCAAGATGCGACTAGGGAGAGAGAATGCATTTGTGCACAGCCTGCAGCACATAGCATCACTGGAGCAACACGGAGGCTCAGAAGAAATAAAAGCCGGAGCGTTTAAGAAGAGGCAGAGAAAGAAGAAACATCTGTGAATGCATGTCACCAAGGAGCCCAGGCGAGACGTGAGGATGTCAGGGCCGCAATGGATTCATGCAACAAGCATCACCTTTTCCACAGGTTTTAAAGATTATTGGTCATTGACCATGTTTAATTTCAAGATCTGAACTAATAAATCAAAGCGCCCAATGTGTCTGTAAGTGCTCCCCTCTGAGGACGCATCAGGCCGATGGTAATCACAGTCCTTTTATATATGGGTAGTTGCTTAAAGTTCACAAAGCATTTTTTATCTATGATATTTCATTTAGTGAGACTGTTTGTCTCTCTAGAGCACAGATATGAAAAAAAGCACAGCCTTGGAAATATTTTAGTTTTGTCACTGATGTGTAAATATTTCTTTTAAAAAAAAGCAGGAAACTTCCTACAATTTTGTCCAAGTTCATCTATGCATGTATGATATTTATGCCCTATTGCCTCTTGCATTTCTTTTTAAATAAGTGGGAATGAAATACTTGGGGTGAAAAATTATTTGTTATTCAAGAGATCAAAATAAAGTTTAGGCGTGTATTTTTGGTTGATATTTTAATTATTACTTTTTCACATAATTCTATTCTGATGTTTTGTTTGCTCTGCCTGGATGGCAAATACACCACTAAATTTATCCATCCTGAATTAATTATCTTTTTATAGTAAAACAAAATCTTCTCCTTTTGATAAGGAAGATGTTTGTTCTGTATTTATGAATAAATAAAGGCAGCTGTTATACACAACATTTTTAATAGCATGGATTCAAGCATTACATCTGAAAAGATTTCCACTATTCAATAAAATGTCAGCTCTTGTCCCAGAGATTGTTAAGGTAAAACACACAAACAAATAAACAAACAAACAAAAAACATAAACCAGGGGCTGGAGAGATGGCTGAGCAGTTAAGAGCACTGGCTGTTCTTGCAGAAGATGTAGGTTAGAATCTTAGCACCCACATGGAGTTAACAACTGTCTGTAACTCCAATTCCAGGGACACTGCATGACACAGGTGCACTTATATACTATATACAGGCAATACACACATATACATAAATGTAAAAATAATAAAATATTTTAAAAAACTAAAAACTAGTCATGTTTCTAGGAAGCACTCAACTCAAAAGAGTAAATGTCAGGCAGCACACTTTTAAATGTTCTTTGTCTTTGCTGATCAAGTGTCCTGGTTCTTCAGGGTTTCACCTGCATCGACTATAGACTAGTGACATAGTCCATATTATTGGATGGCTGTTTCACAGGTGATGCAGTCACTTTAGAAAAGATCCCTTTCTTTGGTAAGAGAGCATAATGCTAAGCAGAGGAGAACCGTCTTCTAACAAAGAGATATTCTAACTGCTGATCCAGGAAAGGCTCATCTTGTCCTTATGATGAGATCACCACCCTACCAACCATCTGATTGGCCTTCAGGCTTCCCTCTTGAAAGGAAATTCCTTTTTCATGAGAGCACTCTGGTGCTCCATAGAGCCAGCTTGTCTCTGAGCATTTACTACAAGTCTTAGTCATCTTTATTTTATTCCTTAAAGCAAAAGCAGAATGTGCTCTGGAATAAATATTTGTAAGCAATGGCACCAAGACCCGTGACACCAGCCCCGGGTGCAGGACTCACACAGGCAGGCACACTGCTGTAGAGAATTTAGAATCAGTAATGAAACTGACTAAAATCCATCTTTCTTTCTGATGGCTGTGTATCAGCAATCATTATATGTTAACAACTGTAGTAGTAAGATACCCCAGACACACATGCACACACATTGTTCAGGTAAGTTTTAACCAATTTCTCAGGTTGCCATAAGAAAATAGTTTCTGTGTAATATAGTAACTAGCACACCTTTAATGTATCCATTCTGAGCATTGCTCTCTGCATGGAGGTTGGTTTAGAAGGCCCAGTTATATGCCTGGCCTCTAATCCTGGTTCAAGAAAGCAGTCAGTCCGGTCCAGAGTTCAGATATTCTCAGCCCAGCTTTGGACACATTTGGTGCCATTTTCTTATTCTGCTTTGGATATATCAGTCTCAGTAAGCTGTTTACACAAAATATTTACTTTATCAGATCATTATTAAAGAGAGTCTAAGGGCTGGAGACATGGCTCAGGGGTTCTAATAGCACTGGCTACATTCTGGCAGAAGACATGGGGTTCCATTCCCAGCAGCCACATGGTGGCTGACAACCATCTGTAACTCCAGTTCCAGGGGAATCCAGTGCACTCTTCTGACCTCTGCATGACACGGGTGCACTTATATACATGCAGACATTACACACTCATACACACAAAATAAATATTTTTTAATTTTATTTATTTTTGTATGTGTATGAATGTACTGTTTGCATGTAGGTTTGTGCACCCGTGTCATGCAATGACGCGGAGGTCAGAAGGTCTTGGATTCCCCTGGAACTGGAGTTCTCCTGGAATTGGAGTTACAGACAGTTCTTAGCAGCCATGTGGGTGCTGGGGTTTGAACCCAGGTCCTCTGCAAGAGCAGTCAGTGCTCTTAACCGCTAGTCTATCTCTCCAGCCCCAAAATAAAGATTTTAAATAAACACTTTTAAAAATAAAAGTCTAAATTATTACTTAGATATGAATATATTAAATACTTGTAGTTTTGTTCTATATAAAGAATAAATTACAATTTTACAGTATTTTGTATTTCTGTAGCTAGTTCGTAATTCTAAATAAGTAAAAGAGATTTACAAGGGACACTGAAAGCAGCTCATGACACATGGATAATGTGACCTTTTCTAGGGATATTGATGGTGAGTGAGGAAAATACAGATATTCACAGAATTCAAAACTGACAATATTTCTGAAAAGAAAAGAGAAGATAATGATACTTCTAAAATGGATATAAGACTAGAGTATGTAAAGAAGTGGTTGTGCAAGTACAAAACTATTGAAAGATAATTTGATGATCACCTGATAATTTTGATATTACTACATACCTTAGCTTGTTCTAGATGATCCAAGAGGTAAGGAAAGAAGTGAATCTCATCAGAACATAGACTTTCCCCTCAACCCTAAGGACAGAGAGAAAAGAGCAAAGATGGTGTTAACAGTTTCGAATATGTGATTCTCAAAATTTTACTGACTGGTAGAAAAGTGCTAGGATCTTGCACAGTTTATTCAAAATCGGACTTTTTGCATTAGAATCAATCGTTAATAAAATACAAAAATTGAGATATCAAATATTATAATTATTTTAACAAATGTACATCTCTTCTAATAATGTTTTTGAATCATAGTTCAATGTATATCTAAAAAATGATTCCTAAGAACAGGTATCTTAAAATCCCATATCAGAAAAACATGTTTTTAAATACAGAGATCTTGCCATTATGACTTGTATTATTCAGTATTCAACTTCCTGCCACTCTAATACATTATCCAAGATAATTAACTTATAAAGAACAAAATATTATTTTGGCTCACCTTTTGGAGCCTACAGAGCAAGGCCAGGCAGACCCAATGCTTCTGAACTTGTGATGAGGCAGTGCATGTGGTGGGAACACAAGGCAAAACAACACTCATTTCCTTATGTTTTCTGGTAGTAAAAGAGACAAAGGAGAGACCACAACCACACATCCCCTCCCACACCATATCTCAGTGACAGAAGGACCTCCCACAAGACCTCATCTCTCAAAGGTTCCACAACCTCCCAACAGTACCAACCCCAAGCCCGTGAACCTTCAGAGGATACTTAACATTCAAATTATGGCAGGACTGGAAGTGTAAATAACTATGAAAATAGTCAGTTGTGAAATAGGGAATAAACAGAGAATAGTGAGAAGTTTACCGTGTGCATATCCACAACTTAGAGAAAGTTTTCTGCTTATTAACAGGAAAGGATGTATACCTCGCCTTTTATAATCATAGTGCTGCCAAGAATTGGGCTCATTTTTGTATTGAATGTTGTTTTTCACTATTCCAAATGTTTTTAAACTGGTTTTGGTTTCTCTATGTTTACCTTATTCACTTCTAAGAAGTTTGCTAATAGTGAGTTGAAACATGACTAGGCCATCTGGGCACAGGGTTTACATGGTTTCTCTCCCTCAGACCATAATTATCAGTGTATAAAAGTTCTTTTTCAGAGCTGGGTCCATTGTTCTTATCAGATTCTTAGACTTTCCATTAATCAAGAGTTTAAGAATGTCTCTATGACTTCTTGATCTTTCTTTTTAGCCAGAGACAGAATACAGGATATTTATATGCGTTGAATGTGTAGGGGGCTGGAGAAATGGCATAGCAGTTAAGAGCACTGGATGCTCTCACAGAAGTCCTAGGTTCACTTTCTAGCACCCATATAACAGCAATCATCTGTAATTCCAGTCCCAGTGGATCAGGTGCCTCTGTAGGCACTGTATGCACACAGTGCACATATACCCTTGCAGGCACAACAAATACATAAAATACAAACAAATAAAATTTTAACATATTGCATGTTTACTTTAATGTGTAACTTAGAATCCTGTCAAAAGTTAGTTTCTTAAAAGTTCCCTGGAGGGATGAGGCTGCTAGAAAGTTGTAAGGGCATAGTGTCAGGAACCAGTGGGTCACAAAGTTTGGCATAAAAAAGGGCTTGTCTCTGAGTTTTTACAGAATGAATACCATCCATAGAGAAAGGAACATATATGTGGCCTTAGTAATCTTCTATTGGGCAAATCACTTAATCACCTCAAACCTGTCTCCTATATTTAACAAAGTACTAAAGATATTGATTCACAGGATTGTTATGAATTAAATTAGGTGACAACTACAGTTCTTGGTGGAGTTTGATATGAAACAATTTCTTCCCTACCCCTCTCTCTTAACCACTTTTTATCCATTTCCTCTAGTGAAGAGATTGCCTGGAGTTTATAATCTTGAATTATAGAGGCAGCTTCAGATAGAAGACAAGGTTAATGTTATATGTGCCCGGAATTACTTTGACAGAGTTATTTTAATTTGATACTTCCTAGTTCTACACAGAATTAGAGTGCTAGTCTTTTTCATGCATCAAAGCTTACCAGTAGTATTCAAAAATAAACTGCATGCCATTTATTCCATTTGGTGTAATTCTGGTTGCCAAGGAGAATATTTCCTTTATGCCAACCTGCCCACTTCCCTTTCTCACATCCCTTCCAACTTTAATTATTTTTTCCCATTTGCATTTATTTTTTTATTCTTTTCTTAATATATATTTTGTACAAGATTATCAAATCTATACCTGTGTTCCCACCCTATGCCCCCACCCGACCAGAGCTCATGTATTCTGTCAAAAATGCTTTTCATCTCTTTCTCAGTCTTTCTCAATATTCTCCATGTAGAAGTTGACTGTTTTGAGCAGAAGTTCACTGTTTCAGTCAGTTCTTTGAGGCAGTCCTTTCTGTTGGTGTTGTTGTTTCCAATATGCATCACTCCCAACTGCTTGGACAAAAGCTCAAGGGGCTGTGCACAAGAAATACGTATAACTAGGTAATTGGCACTAGCATCCACAGATGAGGGATATCATTCTTTGGTTGTTTTCCTGGGACTGTGTTACTTCATTCAGCATGATGTATTCTAGCTCCATTCATTTTCCTGCAAAGTACATGATGTCTTTCTTTACTGCTGAATAGAACTCCTTTGTGTAGATGTACCACATTTTCTCTATCCACTGGTCATTTGAGGGGCAATTGGGTTGGTTCCAACTCCTTGCTATTGTGAAGAGAGCTGAAATAAACATGGCCGTGCATGTATCTCTGCAGTGGAGTGAGTCTTGGGGGTATATGCCTAGGAGTGGTATGCCTGGGTCGGGTGGCAAGTTCATTCCAAGTCTTCCAATGGTTCTCTACACTGTTTTCCAAAGTGGCTGTACGAGTTTACATTCCCACCAGCAGTGGATGAGTGTTCCCCTTTCCCCACAACCTCTCCAGCACTTGGTATCATTTGTTTTCTTGATCCTAGCCAGTCTTATTGGAGTAAGATGATATCTTAAAGTGGTTTTGATTTGTACCTCCTTAATGATTAGGGATGTTGAACACTTTTTAAGGTGTTTCTCAGCCATCTCTAATTCCTCTCTTGTGAAGTCTGTTTGGCTCTTTCCTCCATCTATTGAGTGGGACATTTGTTTTCTTTCTTCTTTGTTTTTTGAGTACTTTATATATTCTGGAAATCAATGCTTTGTCAGATGTTTCTGTGGTGAAGGTTTCCTCCCACTCTGTGGGATTTCTCTTCACTTCTTTGATTGTTTCTTTTGATGTACAGAAGCTATTGAGTTTAATGAGGTCCCATTTGTCAATTGTTGACCTTAATTCTTGCACAACTGCTGTCTGATTTAGGAAGTCTTTTCTTACGCCTATGTCTTGTAGTCTGCTGCCAACTTTTTCTTCTATCTCCTTCAGAGTTTGGGGTTTCACGTTGAGGTCTTTAATCCATCTGGAGTTGACTTTTGTACAGGGCGAGAGGTAGGGGTTTAATTTCATTCTTCTACAAGTGATGATCCAGTTTTGCCAACACCACTTGCTGAAGATGCTGTCTTTTCTCGATTGTGGTTTCTTGGCCCCCTTGTCAAATATAAGATGGCCAAAATTGTATGTGTTCAAGTTTGGATCTTCGGTTTTGTTCCATTGGTCAACAGGTCTGTTTCTGTGCAAGTACCAGGCTGTTTTTATGACTATAGCCCTGTAGTACAGCTTGAAGTCTGGTGTAGAGATCCCCCCTGTGTTGCTCTTCTCACTCAGGTTGTTTTGGCTATCCGGGGTGTTTTGTTTTTACAAATGAATTTAAGGACCTTTTTGCCAAGCCTGTGAAGAAATTCTTGGGGATTTTAATTGGGATTGCATTAAATCTATACAAGAGTTTGGGTAGAATGGACATTTTTACAATGTTAATTTTCCCAATCCATGAGCATGGGAGGTTTTTCCATCTTCTGATGTCTTCTTCAATTTCTTTCTTTAAGGGTTTAAAATTTTTGTTACAGAGATCTTTGGTGTCTTTGGTTAGGTTTGTTTCTAGGTATTTTATTGTTTTTGAGACTATTGTGAGTGGGAAGGTCTCCTTGAATTCCTTCTCCAGTTGCTTGTTCTTGATGTAAAGAAAGGCCACTGATTTTTTTAGGTTAATTCTGTATCCTGCCACTTAACTGAAGCTCTTAATCATTTCTAGGAGTTTTCTGGTGGAGTTTTTAGCATCCCTTAAGTAAACAATCATATCATCAGCAAATAGGGATCGCTTGACTTCCTCTTTTCCAATTAGTACTCCTTTAATTTCCTTTTCTTGCCTTATTGCTCTAGCAAGTGTTTCAAGCATTATATTGCAGAGGAGTGGTGACAGGGGGCAGCCTTGTCGAGTTCCTAGCTTTAAAGGGAATGTTTTTGTCCTTTCCCCATTTAGGATGATATTGGCTGTGGGTTTCCTGTATATGTCTTTGATTACATTTAGGAATGATCCTTCCAATCCAATACCCTCCAGGACTTTAAGAATGAAGGGATGCTGGATTTTGTCAAAGGCTTTCTCTGCCTCAATTGAGATGATGGTGTGGTTTTTGTCTTTCAGTCCATTTATATGCTTGATGATGTTTATTGATTTTTGTATGGTGAGCCATCCCTACATCTCTGGTATGAATCCAACTTGGTCATGATGGATGATCTTCTTGATGTGAGTCTGTATGCGATTTGCCAGTATCCTGTTTAGAATTTTGGCATCTATGTTCATTAGGGAGATGGGTATATAGTCCTCCTTTTTATTTGTATCTTTGCCTGGTTTTGGTAATAGAGTGATGCTGGCTTCATAGACGGAATTTGAGAGAATTCCCTCTGTTTGTATCCTTTTAAACAATTTCAGTAATAATGGTTGTAGGTCTTTTTGAAATATTTTATAGAATTTTGCCGTGAAACCATCTGAGGCTGGGCTTTTTTTAATTGGGATGTTTCTTATTACATCTTCAATTTCTTCATAAATTACGGGTCTATTTAGGCTGTCGATCTCTTCTTGGTTGAGCTTTGCTGATTCCCAGGATTTCAGATATTCATCCATTTCTTCTAGGTTTTCAAACTTGGTAGAGTATAGGTTTTTGAAGTAGTCTCGTATGATTTTCTGGATCTTTTCCTTGTCTGTTGTGATATTTTCCTTTTCATCATGGATTATATTGATTTGGAGTTGTTCCTTCTTTCTTTTGGTTAACTGGGCTAGAGGTCTGTCTATCTTGTTTATTCTTTCAAAGAACAAACTTTTGGATTCATTGATTTTCTGTATGGTGGTCTTTGTTTCTATTTCACTGATTTCTGCTCTGATTTTTGTTATTTTTTCCTGTCTGTTGCATTTAGGGTTCATCTGTTATTGCCTGTCAAATGCTTTTAGCTGCAGTGTTAGATCATTCACTTGTGCTCTTTCTGTTTTTCTAATGTAGGCACCCAGGGCTATAAACTTCCCTCTTAGGACTGCTTTTAAGGTACTCCATAGATTTTGTTGTGTTGTATTGTCATTGTCATTCAGTTCCAGGAATGTTTTTATTTCTTTCTTGACCCATTCATTATTCAAGAGTGTGTTGTTTAGTCTCCATGTGTTCTTGTACGCAGTAGGGCTTATCTTGGTGTTGATGTTGAGCTTTATTGCACTGTGGTCTGATAGAATGCATGAAATTATTTCAATCTTTTTGTGGAGATTTCTTCTGTGTTCCAGTATGTGGTCGATTTTGGAGAATGTTCCTTGGGGTGCTGAGTAGAAAGTGTATTCTTTGGTATTAGGGTGGAATATTTAGTAGAGGTCTATGTGTTCCATTTGGTGTATCATATCGTTCAGTTCAGATGTCTCTCTGTTTATTCTTTGTCCTGTTGACCTGTCCAAATTACTCAGTGGGGTATTGAAGTCCCCTACTATGAGTGTACTGGGGTTAGTGTGTGACTTGTGGTCCTGGAGAATTGTCTTTATAAAGTTTGGCGCACCAGAGTTTGGTGTATATATATTCATAATTGTGAAATCTTCTTGGTGAATTGTTCCTTTGATAAAAATGTAATGGCCTTCTTTGTCTCTTCTGATTTCTTTTACTTTGAAGTCTATTTTGTCTGATATTAAATTAGCAACACCTGCTTTCTTTTTGGTAGCATTTGATTGGAATATTTTTTTCCATCCTTTTACTTTAAGGCAGTACCTGTCTTTGAAGATAAGATGTGTTTCTTGTAGACAGCATATGGATGGGTTTTGTTTCCTAATCCAATCTCCCAGTCTATGTCTTTTGATTGGGGAATTTAGTCCATTAATATTTATGGTTATGACTGATAGGTTTGTGTTTCTTCCTTTTGCCTTATTATCCATTTGCAGTTTTGGTTTAGGTTTTTGCTTCTGCAGTTATGCTTTTATTGATTTCTCTTTCCAGGTGCCTGGGGATGGTTGCTCCTTTCTTCTGTCCTTTGAATTGCTTCAAGTATTCTCTGAGTGGTTGGTTTTCTGGACATATATTCTTTCAACTTGTTTATGTCATGGAAGGTTTTTCTCTCTCCTTCAACTATAATGGACATTTTTGATGTTTATAGTAACCTGGGTTGGCATCTATTGTCCTTTAACACTGGGAATGCTTTGCTCCAGTTTCTTTTTGTTTTCATAGTTTGCACTGAGAAATCAGTTGTAATTCGGATAGGTTGCCACTTATAGGTCACTTGTTTTTCTCTTGTGGCTTTAAGGATTTTGTTTTTGTTTTGGGTGTCCAGCATTTTAAATATGATAAGGCGTGGAGAGTTTCTTTTCTGAACTTGTCTGTTTGGAGTTCTATGTACTTCTTGCATTTGTATTGCTTTGTCTTTTTTTAGTTTGGGGAAATTTTCATCTATTATTCTGTTGAAGATCTGATCAATACCATTCTCTTGGGATTCTTCTCCTTCCTCTATTCCTATGACGTGGAGGTTTGATCTTTTCATAGTGTCCCACAATTCCTGGTTGTTCCACTTTTGTGTATTTTTCAATTTTTCATAATCTTTCCTTGAGGTTTTTTGTTGTTCTGTGTTATCTTCCAGGTCTGATATTCTTTGTTCTGCTTCCTCTATTCTGCTTCTGAGGCTTTTTCCATTCCTTTCCTCTTGATTGGATGAGTGTTTGATTTACTTTTTCATTTGCTCTTCTTATTTCTTTAGTATTTCCACTTCCTTTTGGAGCTTCTCAATCCCTTCCTGTAGCTCTTTTCTTCACTGGTTGGTTTCCTTATATTTTCAACATGGGATCTTTTCAGTGTCTCCACTTTCTTCTTTAGTTCTTCATTCTCTTTTCTTAATTCTTTGATTTGCTCTTTATAGTCTTGCATTTCTTTAAGTATGTTCACCATTGTGTTTCTGATATCTGTGTCCTGGGCCATCCCCAGGGGGATCCCACTGTAGGAATCTTCCACAGGATTGGTAGAGCTTGGTATGGGATTATCCAGCAGCTTTCCCATATTCACTCTTCTTTGTGTTCCTGGCACATGGGCTTCTCCTTGCCTGTATTCCAATGTGAGTCCCAAATGCCTCTTCACTGTGTTGAAGGCTTGAAGGATTGCTTTGTTTGCCTCCTTCAGATGCCTTCATAACCCCAGTTGGTGGGGGTGGGTGTGGGTGGGTGGGGTGGTGCTCTTTAGCCTGCATCCCGATACCTGTGCTTCAGGAGGTCTTGGGAGATCTCCAATCCCCAACTTTAATTCTTATTTGTACTAGTTACGTTGATTGGCCTTTTCTATACTGAATGCAATATTCACAAACTCCTTATTATTCATTCTAATATTTTATTTATTTTTATATTTGTATGAATGTACTGTCTGCATGTAGGGGTTGGTGCACCCGTGTCGTTCATTGCTGTGGAAGTCAGAAGAGAGCTCCGGGTTCCCCTGGAACTGGAGTCAAAGATGGTTCTCAGCCACCATGTGGGTGCTGGGGATCAAATCCGGGCCCTCGGCAAGAGCAGTTGTCACTCTTAACCACTAGGCCATCTCTCCAGCCCCATATTCATTCTAATTTTAAAAACGATTCTATGTGCTAGTTTGGCAAATCTCATAATATAAACCACAATATTTACCATGTTAAAACTGGAAAACATAACTGGTTATAGTGTTCATAGCAATTTTTATGTGATATAAACTCGAGCACTCTTCATCTTGACTTTCTCACATCAATCAAATTCAATATACAGAGGCTGAATTAAATTACAACTCAGTGGAGTCTCAAACCGCTTGCTTTGCATTACACCTCTTTACGTATCAGGAATGCTGAGAGACTGAAAGTTTTGGAATGTGTCAGGGCTGTGGTTATTTCTCCTTGTACTTTACTTTACTGCCCATGTTAATAAAAGATTCCTTGTACTCAATATTAAGTCACAAAGGCAGCAAGCATATTTTACTCACTTTTTTTAATTAAGAAATTATTAAGGTCATGGTTAGCATGGAACTTATGTTAGTAGTTCAAACTACTATCAAATTCTCATTATTGGGAAAGTTTGAGCAGATGTAGTATACAAATGAGATAGAAAACAGTGGACCTGATTTATAATTTTTCAGTTCTCAAAGTTGCTACTTAAATGAATAGATCAGTGTAAAATAAATGGAATGAAAGAAACTCTTTTGCTGTTCTTCAAGACTATTAGGCTCAAGGTTACCAGATAAGCATAATTCTTGTTTAATTCTCCCATTACTGTCTAATCCTGTTTATGTCACAAACACCTTTAATAGACTGTCACTTCAAATCACTGAGCTACATAGACAGACACTGTAATTTACATTAGCTACAAAATGAATGAAAGCAAAATACATTAGCTACATTTCTTTTGCCCATAACAAGATAATTTGGCTCAGGAAAAGCTGGATTCTACCTCCTTGAACCAGCAGTATGCAGTCCAGAAGGTGACAGTCTGAATTGGAATGGTAAACACTTTCAGCTTGTTTCCTGTCTATAGGTATGTAATATGACTCCTGCCTTCTGGAAAACTATAAATCAGGATATGGGGGTCTAGGAAACAAGAGAGGGAAAGAATATGCCTCCTCCCTCCAGGATGCAATTTTGCCTTGTGTTTAAATAAAAAGCATTGGTAGATAAAGTCTTCAGTTCCAGCTGTGGGCTGCCCTATAAGGAGCTGTTGACTAGGGAGGTTCTAAAGTCCCTCAAAACAAAGGCCATTTACCTGTAACTTTGGGTGGACATAAGAAATGGACAGTAAGACCCTATTGCTGAAACATGGTGTGATATGTGCATGAGAAAAAAAAATTATGCTGAGACCCTACATTGCAAATCAACAGCTGATCTTCATGGTACCAGACAGCACTATGCAAACTTCAGGAAAGAAATAGTCTCTAAAGTTTTACTACAGACCTGATGTGCTGTACTTTTACATGCCAAAGAAAATGTAGTGCAATAATGGTAGCTTGGTACATGTATACCCAGAAAAAAAAATCCCAATTCGGTCTATGGCCAGCTCCCTAGGTGGGGGTGGGGGGGAGGCAGTAGGACACACAGCTGACACTGAACACTTGGTGCCCCTTAGTGTCAGGAGACTTTATAGGCCATGTTAGAAAGCTATTGCCATCCCTTTGTCAAAGAGCTATAATGCCCCAACCAAGATACCATCCGAGCATATGTGTTTGTGCCCATAGCATAACTTGTTATAATGATTAATATTTGTTACTATTTGTGTTTTCTTACTAGAATTAAAATGAGACTTCTAAACAAGCTACCAGTCCATTGCAAATAGAACTTGGACAGACCCAAGAGTTTGATGAGACACCTCATAGAAAAAAAGATCTTCCTATCTCTCACTCTCTCTCTACCTCCCCTCCAAAGCCCAGAGACTCTCTTGGAAGAGGTGGGTGTGTCAGATTGTAAGCACAAAGGAAGGGGGTGATTGTGAGATCACAGCAAAAATGAATTAGACTTTTATTTGATCAGTATGTTTGTATAAGCAAACCTCTTCAACTGGACTTAGAGGCCCTGGGTTGTACAAGAAATGGACTTAAATGTTTGCTAATTGGGTTTACATGGATTTACATGGATATGCCTTACATTTATTGCCTATGAGTACCAACTGGTCAAATAAAAAATTAAGAGAGCAAAAAAAAAAAAAAGCATCAAAGGAAAGAATAATAATAAACCCATTAATAACACTAACTAATAACACTAGAAAACAGAAAAGTGCATAAAAACTAGAGTGTCAATAAAGTTAATATTGATAAAAGGAGGAAGAGCAATGTGTATAATAACATGATCCAGGCATATCTTTCAGGTACATATCTAAAAGACTCTATGTCCTACCAAAGAGAAACCTGTTCATCCATGCTTGTTGCTGGTCTACTCACAATGCTCAAGTGTGCTGATTAGTTTTTGTTAACTTGGCAAAAAGCAGTGACACCTGGGATGAAGGAACCTCAGCAGAAGAATTTCTCAGCAATACTGGCCTGTATCCATCTCTGTGAGGCATTTTCTAGCTTGCTAGTTGATGTGGGAAGATCCAGACCACTGTGGATAGAATAACAAAAGCAATGCAGCAAGCAGAGGAAGAAAGCCCCTGGGCAGCATTCTTCCACATTTTCTGCTTCAGTTCCTCCCTCCAGGTTTCTTCTTGAGCCCTAGCAACTGTAGATGAAGAACTGTACTCTAAGATGAACTAAACCATTCCTCTCAAAAGAAGAAAGAAAAATGCAATAGAATAAAAAAAATCACTGCTAGAACTTAAAAAAAAAAAAAAACACTTAAAGAACAAATCCCCAGGAGACTATTCTTTATGGAAAACAGACATGATTTAAAAAAAATATATATATACATACATATATATATATATATATGTATATTTTTTTATTTTCTTTTTTATTATTATTTGTTTATTTTTAAGGGATTCTACAATATAATAACACAGTTGTTTGCAGATAACATTGATGTTACTCAGTTTGCCGTACAATTAGGTAAATGTTGCATTTTGCAAGTATCTATGTCCAAATTTTGAACAGCCCAAGGTTCCCATGGTCCAGTTGGAGATGCTTGTATGCACAGACATGTTGGTCAATTAGGAGTCCAGACTATATTGCTGTAGTCTTATGATTCACCCCTATCTCTCTGCAGCCCTTACATTCTACCGTGCCTCCTCTTCCGCAATTTGTTCCCTGGACTTTGGGAAAGGGGCACAAGTGGGTGAGAAGAAAACAGTCTACTTTCTTTGGAGTTGTCATTTTGGACTTCAGTCTGTTCAGGTTGTTGATAACCTTTTAGTCATACTAAACAAAGCCACAGCAATTGGATGTATAGGTATTAAGCAGTACTAATTATTATGTCAAGAGCATAGACACAGATGCTTGGATGGTATGCTAATCCGCAAACTGTGGTTTCTCTATAAAGGGTGACAAGTTCTTATTGTGGCTTATAACATCTCCTAACCACTAGAGGACATAAGCTTGTGGCATCCACTGTGAGTTATTCCTCCAAGGAGAGAGCTAATAGCCAATTAGATTTGGGATATACAGACATATGGCTGCCACTGTTGCACAGTATCTTCAGGCTGTTGAGGTGTAGCTGATATTGACGGAGGAGTCTTGCTTGTCTCAGGGAGACCAATATTTTGCTGTATTGTTTTAGTGGCCTTTGGTAACGCTCTCTGGCATGTCAGAGGCCAGTTGTACTTCAAAGCAAAAGAAAAATATATATTTATTATGTTTTGTGTATGAGTTTCTTGGTTGCCTGTATATAAGTGTACCTGTGGCATGTCATAGCATGGACTGTCCTCTGAAAAGTCTGACCATGGACATCAAATATTTTCTTTCCAAGGTAGGAGCACCTATTTGCCCAGGATTATGAGCTTGACTGTGACCCTCTGCAGGAAAAGGAGTCAGGAGAGTCAGCTGCCCCTCCCAACCAGCCAGTCGGCCTTGGCTGTATGACAGGAGGGCCTAAGGGAATGTAAGTGAGGAAGGCCATGGGGGGGTGGAGCAACTTTCTCTTGCCATTTATGGTGTGGCCTTGGGGGGGGGTGTGCCCATTCCTGTAAGTAACCCCTCACTGCTGCACTGTTAGTTTTCCCAGATAAACTCACTTGGATTTTCCAAACTGTGGTTTTGGGGAATTCACATCTCATTTTGCTGTAAGACCCAGGGAGAAAGGGGTTGGATGCTGTTGAGTCTCCCAGGAGGAATTTTAGCAGCATATGTAATGCTCACAGAGGTCAGAAGAGGGCGTCAGATCCCCTGGTGCCAGAGTTACAGATGGCTTTTAGGTGCCATGTGGGTGCAGGGGCTCAAACTTAGGTCCCCTGAAAGAGCAGCCAGTGCTCTTAACCTCTGAACCATCTCTCCAACTCCAACAGTCATGATTATTTGTTAGAACTCAAATACTGTATTGCTAAAGCAAGAATCCAAGTCTTGACTATGCCATTGGATGACCATAAGCCAGTGATTGCTCATTAGCCACCCATGGGACGACAGAGCAAACGTGATTCCTGAACTAACTGTAGTCTAAAAAAATTCATTAAGATGGCTAAGAATTTATTTCATGGGCAATAAATTCTGACAATAAATTTTTACCTTAAGGGCAACTTACCGCTGGAAGTACAAAACAGTAGCCTGTTCCTGTCGCATCTATGAGATGCCAAAGCTCAGAGAGGACAGGGTGTAGAATGAAAGGGCAGAGTCCTGCTTGAAGAGCTGGCCTGGATGGGGGGCTGGAGGACTCCTGCAGAAGCTGAGTATTTATAATTAAGCCATGCCCTGTGTTTTATTCTCCCTTGAATGATCACACACAGTTTCAGCTATGCTTTTATAAGGTCACCTGATTTACCTGAGGGCTTATTAGAACTCAGATTGCTAGAGTCCAATTCTGAATTCTGCCTCAGAGAATGTAAAGGGATAGAAGGAGCAGTGATTTGCAGCACTAACAGCATTCGGCAGGAGCTCCACTGAGAGCTCTTAGTCTACTATAAGCCTGTTTTCCTCTTCTACACTTGCTACCCTAGGCTCACCACCTTGCTGTCAGGATCTTCCTTATTTTATATTTTTCTTCTATCCAAAAGAATGTCTACTCCATGGCAGCAGAAACCCTTCTCTCCATGCTCATATGTGATTAGAAAGCAGAGGAAAAATGGGAATGAATCGGGGCTGGAGAGATGGCCTAGCGGTTAAGAGCGCCGACTGCTCTTGCAGAGGACCCGGGTTTGATCCCCAGCACCCACATGGCGGCTGAGAACCATCTTTAACTCCAGTTCCAGGGGAACCCAACACCCGCTTCTGACCTCCGCGGCATTGCACGACACAGGTGCACAGACCTGCATGCAGACAGTACACGCATACACATAAAAAATAAAATATTCTTAAAAAAAAAAGTGGGAATGAATCTCTATCTCTGGCCCAATATAGTACTACATAAGGACATACTGGTAAATCTAGGCTCTTGGGAATGTTAGAGAGGCTGCAGGGAGCTGGATGGAAGAAAGCATGTCTCTCCAAGATAACATGAAGAATTTGAAGGATAAGTATACTGCAAAAAGTAGGTGGAGAAGGTTATTCAATGTCTTTTCTCTGGGCTCTGAATTTTTATTAAGATTATACTGTATCCTCGCTCTCCCTTCCAGGGCACTGTCTCTCTGCCTTGTGACTATGGCAATCACCCCTCCCCTGCCATTAGACCTTGTAGAAGCAAACACCCTACTCAGTGTTTAATGCTTTCTTTCTATGTCCACACTAGAAAGAAAAAAAAAAATGATGATTTTGATCTGAAGTGCCTTACAAACTGTTCTCTACTAGAGGCAAGACAAAATATTTTCCATTTTCTCCCCACCGTCACTTTCCTTAAAGCCTAATAATTTGATCTTATTTGTGTAGCTGTTTCCCCAAAACTTAAAAATTGTTACTTCGGATGATTTTTCCTTCAAGGCTCCAGCAATCACACAGAGGAGAATTAATCAGGGACGGTGACTGATGTTAGAAAAGGAGGAACAACATCTTTGGAGATTGGTCTTCAACTACTTGCTGGGAGTAGAATTCTTTTGATTCACTCAAGGTGAAGGTTATTATGTTCCTGGAAGAACCATAATGAGGGGATGATCCTGTGTGTATTGGGTCACCTTTGAGTGTAGCTTACGTTCTTCGTGACATTATAGAACATTCCTGAAAGATCTGAATGACATTTTGAGGTCACAGTGGTGTTTTATAAAGCACTCAGCTTAGCCAGTGTTTCTTAAGTCAATGGGAAAAAGCCTTGTAGTTACAGCTCTAAGGACATCCACCTAGTTTTAGAATACCCTGGTCCATGTAGCCATTTCATTCTATAACCACTGAGTGACTAGGTACATTTCACTTGAAGGGCATTTCATTGTATAACCACTGAATGGCTATGCACATTTCAGTTGAAAGGCTCATGTAGAAACATTGGATTTAGAAGGAAAATTCTGGCTTCTAGTGCCACCTGTTCAAAGGAAGTTTCTGAGAAATAGACGTGTACAATAGAAGAAACTGATCAGAGGCCCCGTGCAGTTATTACTGGAAGGAGGTTGGCCCCATTAAGACCCAGAATAGAATTATGTAAACTATGGCAGATCCTGTGGAACTATGGTCTATAGAGGTTATTTTAGTTAAATGCTGTATCCCATCTTCAGAATATACGTGCAGAGTATCAAGGCCAGCAGAGTAAGAAACCTCTCAGTGAATACAAGCAACAGACAGAATATTTTCGTTTGTTTTAAAATTTATATATATATATATATATATATATTATCAAATCTAGGCCTGTGTTCCCCCCATTCCCCCACCCCACCAAAGCTCATGCATTCTGCCAAACATGCTTTTCATCTCTTTCTCAGTCTTTCTCAATATTCTCCATGTGGAAGTTGACTGTTTTGAGCAGAAGTTCACTGTTTCAGTTAGTTCTTCGATGCAGTCCTTTCTGTTGTTGTTGTTGTTGTTGTTTCCAATATGCATCACGCCCAACTGCTTTGGACAAAAGCTCAAGGGGCCGTGCACAAGAAATACTTACAACTAGGTAATTGGCACTAGCATCCACAGATGAGGGATACCATTCATCATTTGTTTTTCTGGGACTGTGTTACTTCACTCAGTATGATGTCCTCTTGCTCTCTTTATTTTCCTGCAAAGCTCATGATGTCGTCTTTCTTTACTGCTGCATAGAACTCCATTGTGTAGATGTACCACATTTTCTCTATCCACTCATCAGTTGAGGGGCATGTGGGTTGGTTCCAGCTCCTTGCTATTGTGAAGAGAGCTGAAATAAACAAGTTCATTCCAAGTCTTCCAAGGGTTCTCCACACTGCTTTCCATAGTGGCTGCATGAGTTTACATTCCCACCAGCAGTGGATGAGTGTTCCCCTTTCCCCACAACCTCTCCAGTACTTGGTATCATTTGTTTTCTTCATCCTAGCCAGTCTTATTGGAGTAAGATGATATCTTAAAGTGGTTTTGATTTGCATTTCCTTAATGATTAGTGATGTTGAACACTTCTTAAGGTGTTTCTCAGCCATCTCTAATTCCTCACTTGTGAAGTCTCTGTTCAGCTCTTTGCTCCATCTATTGAGTGGGTCATTTGTTTTCTTTCTTCTTTGTTTTTTGAGTAGTTTATATATTCTGGAGATCAATGCTTTGTCAGATGTTTCTGTGGTGAAGGTTTCCTCCCACTCTGTGGGATTTCTCTTTACTTCCTTGATTGTTTCTTTTGATGTACAGAAGCTTTTGAGTTAAATGAGGTCCCATTTATCAATTGTCGACCTTAATTCTTGTGCAGCTGCTGTCTGATTTAGGAAGTCTTTTCCTATGCCTATGTCTTGTAGTCTGCTGCCACCTTCAGAGTTTGGGGTTTCAGGTTGATGTCTTTGATCCATCTGGAGTTGACTTTTGTACAGGGTGAGAGGTAGGGGTTTAATTTCATTCTTCTACAAGTGGTGATCCAGTTTTACCAACACCACTTGCTGAAGATGCTGTCTTTTCTCCATTGTGTCTTCTTGGCCCCCTTGTCAAATATAAGATGGCTGAAATTGTATGTGCTCAGATTTGGATCTTCAGTTTTGTTCCATTTGTCAACAGGTCTGTTTTTGTGCCAGTACCAGGCTGTTTTTATGACTATGGCCCTGTAGTATAGTTTGAAGTTTGGTAGAATATTTTCTTAAACCATAGATGAGAAGAGATTTGAGGGACCCCTCCAGGTATCTTAGGGGATACCTATATCAAGAGCTCAAAGAGAAAAGTTTGGAAAGAAAAGGAGAATTCATAGACTTCCCAAATCACACACACACACACACACACACACACACACACCCTGACTCAAACTTCTGTTCCCATATATATCACATAAATCAATCTATCCTTTTTAGCATAATGGCCTGACAGACTATACTTGAATCTAGGCACATTATGCCTTGGGGTTTATGAAGCGTTCTTGCATAGCTGAGAAAAGATATTTTAGTTTAATTTGCACAATTCCAATTAATAGTGCTGGAAGGATATTTGTGTTTCCTGGAAATAGTGAAAAATAAGAATGGCAACAGCCTTCAGCCTCACTAGATTATCAAAAAATGGACTCCATAGGGAAAAAAAAGTTATAATGACCTGAATTATGGAAACAAATTTTATAATTCAAAAAACTTATAATTGGCTTTGAGGTGGGCTAACGACTTAATCTGTTCTAAAGCTTTTTGTCAGTGGTCCCACTTTAGTTTGCTAATCTTGTCTCTCTTTTCCCTAAAACATTTTCCTCCCTAATCTCATTAGCTGAGCAAGTCTTCTTCCAGCAGCATCAGATTTCATTTACTCAAGAGAAGTAAGTGTAAGATGGATCTTCTACAGGAATCCTCTCCCTTTATAAGAATAGTACAACTAGATCCACTCAGTGTCTCTAGGATTTGGTAAAAATGCTTCTGTTGTTCCATTAGCAGCTTACCTGGGAGAATGATCAAGTTATTTTAAGAAGGTATAATTTGTTTCCCCAAATAGACATCGGGTTGGCAGTAAGTTGGTCTTTTTTTTCCTTTTTTGCACCCCCAGGGCACTAATAAATAATGCATTCCTTCCTCTTGTGACTAAATAAGCAAATGAATCTCAAATCTCCAATCATAGTTCATTTGAGGGTCAAAAGGCCAACGTGAAAGCAGGTAACATTTACTTTAAAAGAAATGCAGTTTCCAGGGTGCCACAGCAGTTAATCTCACTGAGTTCTTGGAATGTGGTTGCTGCAAAATCCACACATTACTTGTTCACTGACTTGGGACGCCGTTGTGCTCAGAACTGGCACAATCACATCCTTTCTACAGATTTTCCTTAATGTATAGAAACCCTCCATGCTTGTGTTGAGAAACATATAATTCTGTGTTGAGTGGAGAAAAAAATTAATAGAGAAATCACTTAGAGATAGCCACTAATCAGTTTTTGAAATAATTTTCCATTCTTTTGTATGTTTTTTATTTTTTTTTATTAATTTTTAAAATTTATTTCTGTATGTGTATGAATGCACTGCCTGCATGCAAGTTTGTGCACCTGTGTTGTGCAATGCCACGGAGGTCAGAAGAGGGTGTCGGATTCCCCTGGAACTGGAGTTCTCCTGGAATTGGAGTTTCAGACGGTTCTCAGCTGCCATGTGGGTGCTGGGGATCAAACCCGGGTCCTCTGTAAGAGCGGTTGTCGCTCTTAATTGCTAGGCCATCTCTCCAGCCCCTATATGTATATTTTTAAAATATGAAATTTTTACATAATCTTTTGCATAAGTATACATAATATATGAATGTATAGCTGATTTTACAAAACAGACATAATCTGGCCTAAAGGATTTTGCCTAAATTTACAATCAAATAGGTTACTCTTTATAATGTAACAAGCTCACCAGGCCACGTGCTCTTGTGACCTGAGCATAGGACTTCAATCCCTCAGAACCCCACTTTGCCACCCAAGATAGTGAGTGAATGTGGACATGCTTCTTTATCATCTCAAGTTGCTGAAGGCAGCTTACGCTTACCTCGGACAATGAGGATAATGGACAAGTCTGTCTGACAATGTGTGAGAGATATTTATACCTACAGAGTAAAGGCAAGATCCTCTGATAAGGGCAGATCCTAGCTTCTACTTCACCAACTGATGCTGATAGGAATTCTTCAATGAAGGACCGAGTGAAGCCTGCTAGAGATCAGAGTTCTTTAGACAGTTAAAGGAACAGGTAGTTTTCAGAGTTTTGGCGGACTGTTGACCTTAAAACTGAAAGCTGAGAGTCAGGCTGTTTCTTTATTCAAGTGTAACTGTAATGTGGCCTAGAAATATAAATTAAATTAAATTTTAATATACATACATATAAATATACACATAAATTAAATTTTAATATATTTTATGGTACTTTAACTTTTATTGTTAGCCCATTCTAGTAGCTCCTGTAATCTATTATATTAACACAATATACTTTCTTCCTAACTGCTTTTTTTTCTTAATTATTTTTAATTTTTTAATTTTTATTTATTTCTGTGTATGAATGTACTGTCTGCATGCAAGTTTGTGCACCCGTGTCGTGCAGTGCCGCGGAGGTCAGAAGAGGGTCTCGGATTCCCCTGGAACTGGAGTTCTCCTGGAATTGGAGTTTCAGATGGTTCTCAGCCACCATGTGGGTGCTGGGGATCGAACCCGGGTCCTCTGCAAGAGCGGTCGGCACTCTTAACTGCTAGGCCATCTCTCCAGTCCCCTAACTGCTTTTTGATTACTGTCATTGTACCTCATTTTACACTTCTGTATTAAATGTATATTTGACAATTGACTCTGAGATAAATCCTCCCTGTAGTTACGTGCCTCTCAATCAAGCAAATACAGACTTTTAAAAAAAATTTTTTTAATTTTATTTATTTTTCATGTGTATGAACGTACTGTCTGTGTGTAGGTTGGTGCCACGGAGGTCAGAAGAGGGTGTCAGATTCCCCTGGAACTGGAGTTAAAGACGGTTCTCAGATGCCATGTGGGTGCTGAGGATCGAACCTGGGTCCTCTGCAAGAGCAGTTGGTGCTCTTAACTGCTAGGCCATCTCTCCAGCCCCCATATACAGACATTTTTAAGGCCATGCTATTGTTGAGCTCATAAGTCTGCAGAAGTCTGTACATACCCCAGCTTGTATAGTTAAGGAAAGGATCTGACCTTTCTGTCCCTATTCTCCATTGTGACAACTAGTCAAATCCATAGAAATTATGTCCACTTGCTTGTAGGATCTTTATGTATGAAGCCTTATTTTAGTGCAGCTGGTATTACTGCTCCAAGCATCCGCTTTCTGTCAGAGCCTTCTTCTGAAAGCTTCCATCCTTACTTTGAATGCTCCCATCCTTTTAGCCTTCTCTCAACTAGCTATGCTTGGTGACACTTCCTTTCATCGTGACTGGGGGAGGGGAAAATTGAAAATACAGTTCACTCTCCTGCTTTCAAGCTCTTTTGAATGAGTGGATGCTTGAATTTAAATTCTAATATAGGAATAGGAAATCCTACCAAAGAAATTTTCCTAAGCCACTTCCTCAGTTAACTTCAGGGCACTGGTGTTTATGTATGCAGAGCAGAGAAAGGAACGGTATAAAACACTGGTCAATATTAAACAATCATCACTGCATTCATCTTTCATTTCTTTTGTGCAACCTGTCTTCTCAGTTAAATATAGAATAGAGAATGAGTTAATATTTTGAAACATAATTATACACACATGTATGACTATGTTCTTCAAGAGGAACAGGGGCATGAAAAGGGCTCAGGGATATATGATCAAGTACATACTTTAATATTTTTAGCTTGCCTGGGCCTGAAACCCAAGTTCTTGTACATGCTGGCAAGTGTTCTGTCACTGAGCTGTGTCCTCAGCCTTTGGCTGCACCCTTTGACCCAAACAATAGAGATCAAAGTTATCAAGTGTCTTCCTTATGATTCTAGCTCTTACAAAATTCTTGAAAGCTCTTCTAGTATCCAGGTATGAAGTACTGAGTCTACTTTAACTATTTCATCAGAAGTTTTGGCTAATTCCATTTTTATGGTAAAGATATTTTTATTTATTTTTTATAAAATGGCTCCCATTCAAATTTAGCCCCCCCCAATACTCCCAACTGTCTATCAGAACTTATGCATTATACCATCCATTGAAGCTTTTCTACCCAGATGTGCCTCTGTGCAAATTCATCCACTAGAGTCTGGTCAGCAGATCTAGAAATCTTAGGTGTGGCAATGTACCCTCCCCTCCCCCAGCAGTACTCAGCCCCCAGTAATCCTCAGTCCTTTTAAAATGATTATTATCCCACTACTAGTCTTAGATTCTTTTTCTGAACTCTCGTGTCTCCTTTTCTTTGATTTATCTCTTATTCTTGTTATTTGAATTCTGAAGCATTAGCAACAGCAACAAACAGCAATATGGAAATTTGACATCTGTTTAATGTCAAAGAAAAAAGGAAAATTGAGGAGAAATTCTACTCTTCAAAGAATAGGTGTGTAAAAGGTTTTGAGAGAACCTGTTGTAGATTGTAACTGTATTGAAGGAGCTCATATACAGGAGTGTGATGCTATGTCAGAGGTACTTAACATTGGTCCTGAATGGAATAATATAAAGAAAGTTAGAGAGGAAAAAAGCTTACATTTTTGCTCTCTGGAAAAGGTATTTTGGCTGAAGATTTAATACATGCTACTACAGATGATTCTTCTAGTCCTCTAACAGAAACACTTGTGCCAGCCTCTTGCAGGCTGAGTGTCACTGAACATTGGAATGCTTGTTGTCTTTGCACTAATTCACTTCTCAACAGGCAGCACTGGACATAAAAACTTTCTCCTTGGACCGGCTCTGAGGGAAGCAGGTGCTAGGCTGAGGATGCTTGTTTCTGTCTCAGGGAAGTCATCAATCTTACATACCTGTACATGGCAGCCTCTTGGGAGCTTGTCAGTGCTGGTGTCCTGAGATTTTGATCTGCAAATATAGAAAGAACACAATGGTTCTCCAGGTTTCTCCTGAGGGGAGCTCACAGTATGCGCTTATGAGTAAGACATTCAGCTTTGGTCTCAAGTGAACCAAATACTCCAGATACCTAATAACTCTTGCTCTATAGCCACAGTTTAGGGTTTATTTTCACTCCTCTTTGGTATTCTTTCTTTTTTTTTTTTTTTTTTTTTGTCTTTTTTGAGACAGAGTCTCCCTGTAGAGCCCCAGGTGGCCTGGCACTCACTATGTAAACCAGGCTGGCCTTGAGCTCACAAAGATTCACCTGCCACTAAGCCCGGTCTTTTTTGTATTGTTATCCTCATTTAATAATGTTATGTGGGGGGTAGGGTGGGGAACACAGGTCTAGATTTGATTAGTAACATAATCTTGTACAAAAATATATATATAAAAAATAATAATGTTATATGATTTGAAGGAAAACAAGATAAGAACTTATAGATGTGCTACTTTCTCCCGAGAAAGTAATATGCTTAGCAAAAAAAAAAAGAAAAAAGTATATTAATTCTTCTTAGAAAGAAATTTGAAGAAAGTTCCATGTGGTCCTTGCTAAGATTTATATTGGATCTACCCCAAGGGGCCTCTGTGCACAAGCAAACATTTATATGTTATGGAAAGAAAGAAAGTTAGCACCAGTGTATATGGAAATTTACTATTTCATTTGTTTTGAAAATCCTGAAAAATATGTGATTCAGTAAATGAAGATTGTTCTTATTGGTATTATTATTACTTTATATGTGAAAATAATATACCTGCATGTATGTAAGTATCCCATGTGTGTAATGCCCACAGAGGTCAGAAGAAGGTATTGGAACCCCTATAACTGGAGATAGGAATGGCTATTAGCCGCCATGTAGGTACTGGGAACTGAACCCTGATCCTTGGCAAGAGCACCCCATGCTCTTAACTGCAGAGCCATCTCTCCAGCCCTGGAAATTATTTTGTTGTTGTTGTTGTTGTTGTTGTCATTGTTGTTGTTGTTGTTCTTTAAAGTCACTGAGTTCTTTGATTATATTTATGATTGTTCTTTTAAATTCTGCATCCTGGGGTCCTGCTGGATAATTCTCATTGTAGTATACCTCTGTAGGACAGGTGGGTATTAGTGGGAACATATTATCTTAGTTTTTTATTTGTGTTTCAGTGCTGTGGTCTGGTCATCTGGACTGCTTTTGCTGGTTAGGTATCCGATATGAAATTCTAGCATGTTTAGTTGGAGTTTGGTTCTGTTTATATTGTTGATTTGACTTGGCTGCTTTCTGATAGGGCATGAATAGTTTGTGGTCTATGCTTCTGGTACTCACTTTTGATTTTTTATTGGTGGGAGAGGTTGGTTCCAAACTCACTAGTCAAAAACTCCTCAGCAGGGCTAAGCGACCTAGCACCACTTTGAGGCTATGGGGATTCAGTGGCTGGGTTCTGGCAGGTTAGTCCAGAGGTCTCAGGCAGGATGGTCAGAAGGTGGGGATAGGGAGAGAGTAGGGTTAGAAGGGCCTAAATAGTTAGCTTGGAGCAGGAGAATGTAGCTGGTCAGGTTCGGGGGAATCAAGACATCGGTGAAGTCTGATTTACCAGACTGGTAATCTGGAGGTCTGAGGAGAAGCAGGAAGGGGCATCTGCCCAGGGTGGAGATGGAGACAGCTGCGGGAGGGTCCAACTAGCTAAGAAGAGTGGATGTGTGCTCTGAATCAGGAGAACTCTGGGTAAGTATTAATTAAAAAAATATTTTATTTATTATTTTTATTTTATGTGTATGAGTGTTTTGCTTGCATGTAGGTAGGTGCATCTGTGTTGTACAATGCCTGTAGAAGTCAGAAGATGTCAGATCCCCTGGAATTGGAGTTATAGACATTTGTTAGATACTGTGTAGGTGCTGTGAATGGAACATAGGTCCTCTGCAGGAGCAGTCAGTACTCTTAACCACTGAGCCATTTCTCCAGCCTGAAATTATTAATGTTTTAACTAAAAAATGTATAGATGTTGGGAAAATGGATTGGTGGGTAAAAATGCTTACTTTGCAGGCATGGTGACCTGAGTTCAGATTCTCAGATCACCCATAAAACATAGTACCATACATCTATAATCCCAACACATCTATGGTGAGATGGGAGGCAAAGAGGAGAATCCCTGAAAGCTTGTAGGCAGCTTGTAGGCAGCTTGCCTGCAGAACAAGGAGACCCTTTCTCAGACAAGGTTGAAGTCAATGACCAATTCCCACAGCTATTGTCTAACCTCTACACACATGCCATTTCCTGTGTATGTGTACAGCTATACACAAGGATGGAGAGAGAGAGAGAGAGAGAGAGAGAGAGAGAGAGAGAGAGAGAAATAGATACAAACACAGGCAAACAAGATTGCTCTTAGTGAGGTAGGGATGGGTCTTTGCAACAAGTACTTACCAGAACACTGTCAATAAGTCTGATTTTCCCAGCCCATTCAGCTCCTGTTTCCAGTAAACCACTGCAGTATTGGTAGTCCCCTCCCTCAGAATGAGTTTGTCACTCATGATGCATTATGAGTTACTTTCCTCTAAAATGTTGCTCTTAATGGTGTTACTTATGTCATGTATAGAAAGAGGAGATCATTTATTTTGAGCAACCTGAGTCCTTCTGTCAGGGTGGATTCACTACTACCAAGAATTTTTAAAACATTGTTTTTCTCTTCTTAGTCTAATTTCTAAGCTCATCTTTTTTTTTTTTTTTGTCAGTTTCTCTGTTGAATTTCAGCACAGACTGATGAAAGTTTTGCACCCTCATTTGGCCCTGATCTTGCCATATACTTCTCTAATGTCAACGTATCAGCAGTGCACCTTTTTATTAAATAGCCCACAACATTTAATTGTTGCTCATATGTACGTACTGTTCACTGAAGAACCAACAATACCATGGATTCTGCTAAAGATCAAGCTTTTATTGTTATTTTAATGTAGGTGATCTCAGATAATCTTAGAAGGAAATTGATAGTGGTCTATCAATACCACTCAGCTGTTATATTGTTTCATATGACACTTTTCACAGTAAATAACTGTTTTGAGGTTGTGTTAGATCATCTTGAATAGAAAAACAGAGGAAAAAGAAGTCGCCAGACATGATAAGTAAACAAGTAAGTAAGGTGTTAAAAATATTTGGAAACCATGAGCATTTAGCACATAGGGCACTATGCTACCAACCATTTTAATAAGGGCCTTCATCATGACTCCCCAGAAAGCATAATAGCAAGTCAGAGCAACTCCGTGAATGTCATAAAGCCCAAGTGTCTCCAGCCAACTACAGCTTAATGGAAGCACAAAAGAGAAAAGTTCACCCACAGCCCCATAACCAAGGCCCAAGCCTGAAGGTGAGCAGTAGTCTAGGTTTGGTATGAGGCAGAACAGTTGAAAAAAGCCTTTCTGAGGCATGTACACATGCAGCCCTTCTGAAACCTGGTGGGACCAGGGGGAACTGAGACATTCCACAGAACTGTAACAGAAACTGGTGGCACGCCATCAGTTACACCAGGAGACAATGTGCACTGGGCCATGGAGGAAGAAAGTAGAGAAAACTGTGCAGGTGTCCCAGGCCTTGTACTTGAGACCAGATAGTGGCTTTAACCCATCTGAAGAACAATGAAATAGACTTTCAGATGTCAAAGAAATGGTTTCAAACTTGCATGCCAAAGCAATTCAATGAAGAAAACACAATATTTTCAACAAATGATGCTTAAATAATCATATATTCTTATTTATAAAGAAAAGAGCATCTAATACTGTAAGTGAAAAGCACTTTGAGATGGATTATCGGCTTAGATCTAAAGCTTAAATAATAAAACTTCTAGAAGATAGCATGGGAGAATTTTGATTGTGTTTGTTGAACAAAGGCAACTGAGGAAGCACAAAAAGTACTAAGTGTAAAACGAACCCTTAAAAGCTAAAATTCATCAAAAAAAAACTTGTGCACATGAAAGTCTACCATGACAAGAATTAAAAATTACACCTAAAATATATCAGTGAGTGCACGTATGTATCTGAAGTTTATGTAACAAAATCACAATGCCAGCAAGAAAATCCTCCCTTTGACTTGGCCAGGGTGCTTCAAGAGATTCTCAACATAATACAGACTGTCAACACAGCCCTTGATTGTGTCCCAGAACTTGAAGATAAGACACTATTTCTATAAAGAAACCATATAATTAAGACATAGGACTTGGAGAAACTGAGCTGGAACTGATATAGAAGCATCCACCCTGAAGATATCCAAAGTATTATGAAAGAGATTCCCAAAGATATTATGAAAGCAACCAAAAAAAAAAAAAAAAAACAATCAATGCTCCTTCCTAGCTATAAAGCCTAATAAACAACAACTGCCAGGCTATTGATATTGGTGCTAGTAGAGATTCTTTAGTCTTGGGTGTAATCAACAGCTGTCTAATTAGATTTAAGGTCTGCTCATTAAGAGGGAATTCAGGTGTGGTACTGTAAATATAGCCAATCCATACATGTCTGGATAAGTCATAGACCCTAGAGAAGAACCTACTTCTGATACTATACTATACTATACTATACTATACTATACTATACTATACTATACTATACTATACTATACTACACTATAGTTTTACTGTATTGTCAATACCTATCCTTATATTCATACACAAGTATACCCCTCACCATTCATCAAAGAAACTTCCAGCAACAGCTGGAGAATATTCCAAAGTTCTACAACTGTTCAACCATAGTAAAGTGACTGTAAGATCCCCACCTCTAATTCAACTTCTATATCTAAGGCTCAGGGAACAAGTGAGGGCAGGAAAAATGTAAAAGCCAGAGGAACAAGACGTCACTGCTGTTTAATGCATTCTAGACATGACAGGGAAGCTGAACCAATGAAATCTCCATTCTATGGTAGTTTAGCAAGATACGCATAATGGAACCTGCTGACGATCAGATCACTGTAGATGAAGGAAATGCCACAGGATGCTAGAGAGGGAGAATAACTTTTCTTTAGGATTTGCTCTCTGAGACTTAGGTGGGCAGTTCTAAACACAGGTGCATAAAACCACCAATAAATGGATTCAATGCATTATGTACATATATGTGTGTGTGTATGTGTGTGTGAATAACCAAAGAAAAGGACAATAAATTGAGTGGCAGGGGATATGGGAGAAGTTTGAGTGGATATAGGAGGGATGGGAATAAGACAAATACAATATCATGTAGGAAATTTTCAAAAATAAAATTTTCAAAGGAAAATAGAAAAGCATCAGACTGAAGAGAATACTCCTTTTAAAATTTTTATTGTTGAATTATTTTTATTTTATTGCTTATTTGGCCCACGTGTTTCATGCTTGCAAGTCCACCTCTGTTGTGCAATGTCTGAGGAGACCAGACAAAGGGGTCAGATTCCCCAGAGTTAAGGATAGTGTCAGCTACCATGTGGATGCTGGGATCGAACCCAGGTCCTCTGCAAGAGCAGCTAATCTCCCTAACTGCTGAACCCTGTCTTTAGCTCCTGGAGAAAATATTCTTAACACAAATATTTGACAAAGAATTTCCCCCCAGAACATTTAAACAAGTGTTACAATTCAACAATAATAAAAAATAAGCCGGTGAGCACGAGAGCTGCTTCACCATAGAAGATATGCAAGTGACTAATGAACACAGAAAGGGGCTTAGCATCATTCATCAAGAGGGAAATGAAGGGAACGATGAGGCACCAATTAAAATGGTATCTTACAACAGCAGTGATTTAGAGCCCCAATTGTCGGACAAGATGATCATTAATCTTGTCATTTTGACTGGCTTTA
Organism: Rhizomys pruinosus; assembly: GCA_009823505.1. Classification (NCBI taxonomy): domain Eukaryota; kingdom Metazoa; phylum Chordata; class Mammalia; order Rodentia; family Spalacidae; genus Rhizomys; species Rhizomys pruinosus. The sequence continues at coordinate 1,160,387 of VZQC01004012.1, forward strand.
GAATGACCTAGGAGATACACACTTCCTGGCATGCTCAGAACGCTGTTTCCCTGATAGATCTGAGTACAGAAGGCCCAGCCTAAAAGTGTGCTGGATGCCTTGACTGAATAAAGGAGAGAAGAGGAGCAGAAAAGTCTGGTGAACACCAGCATGCATCTCTCTGCTTCCTGAACGTAGATGGAGTGTTTCCAGCCAGCTTTTCTGCCCTGAGAGATTATAATCCCTTGAATCATGAGCGAGATAATGCTTCCTTTCTTGAGTTTATTTGGCCAGGTATTTTGTTACGGCAGTGAAGACAGAGGCCAATACCGTGGAGCTGACAGACTTCTCATTTATTCTATCTGGGCACATCAAACAGTATGACGACTATGGACAATAGTTTAGAAATTGTTTATTACGTTCAGATTCTTCACATAAACTCAGCAACTGTACTTATAGGCACAATGATTTTTATTTTTTAGCTTTGTAGCTGGTTTATGCACAACAGACCCAAACTGGAAAAAAATCCAGGTATCAGAACAACGGGGACTGGAAAGCAAATTGTAATTTAGTCATATATTAAATAGTGCACAGTAATGAAATATGTGCAATAATGTGGGTCAGTTTTCATATTAATAGGAAATTCATCAGTTTCATTGTGTTGAGTGAACCAAAAACTCAAGTGCCTATTGTAAAATTCCATTTGCATACGATCATGAATATGAAAAACATATCTTGAATGCTTTCTTTAGATAAGGTTTTAAGTGGCACAAAAGACATTTTATGGTGTTAAATCTATTCTATAACCAAGCTGGGCATGGTGGTGTGGCAGAAACCTTTAATCTCAGCACTCCAGGTCTACATAGTAAGTTCCATCCAGGCAAGCTGGAACTACAGGGAGACCCTGTCTCAAAAAAATAAAAAAAATTCTATAACCAACAGAAGTATACTTTCTACTAAGGTATACATTTACAAAGACCTTTAACATGTACATGTAAAGTTTTTGTATAATATTACATATCAATATAAATTAATTCAACAATTTTTCATTATTTTATCTAATATATATAACCCAATATATATCTTATCAAATATAAAATATTAAATCATATCTTATCAAATGTACAGATTTCAGTTATCTTTGAAAGAATTTTGAAGAGTGTCCTTTATTCGGCCAGAGTTTCTGTGTGTTTAAATCATCCATGTGCATGGTTTTGAACCCAGCTTTAACCTGAGGCAATGTAATGAATGAGCAAAGTATAAGGGGCTGCTCTTTAGCTGTAGGCATCTGCATAATCCAAGACAGAGGGAGGAAGTTGCTATCACCACAGTGCAGTTTTATAATGCTGGAAATATGTCAACTTCTTTAAGTCAGAAGACTTAATCCTTATTTGCTGTGTTGCCTCACGCTATGGGAACATTCCAAAAAATTTATTGAATAAATATTTACTATGTCCTTAGAGAAGGAATAGATATAATGAAGGGGCTTCCCAGACACCAGTAGATTATTACTAATACTAATTTGAAACCAAGCATATAAATCTTATTTACCTAAGACACTGTTGTCCTTGAATGTCATTGGACTACACCTTCAGGTAATGATAGTTTTTTCTTTTACAAAAATTTAAGAGCTAATTTTAAACATCACATGGGAAATACTTATTGCAGGGTTTGAGAAATAGGCTTAATCATGTCCTATATTCAAAAACAGTTCCAAATTACACATGAATTTTTTTAATATTCCTTCAAAAAATGGTAATTTATTCCCATTAAGAATACTTAGAAGCTCCATTTATAGGTCCCTGTATCTTCTCAAAGACCTGCACTACTTAATCTTGTCAACCTGAAGAAAACTTGAAGCACACTGAATGTTAGAAGAAAGTTGATCATCAAAGTGAGGACAGCCCCTTAAGAGCCTCACATTCATGATATCCAGAATAAATACCATCAGGTGGATTCTGTGGGTCTATTTTTGTACATTAAGAAAAGAGGCCCTCACAGAAATTTGAGCTAGTCGTTGCTACAACAACATTAGTTGGCAGGGATAGGATGAGTTGCTGACTGGCTGTTCTATTAAACTATACATTCTAGGGAATGAATTTCAATGAAGGAGAAAAGAAAGCCTTTATTAATTATGCATAGTCAATGTGACTGATTGGAAAAAAATATACAAGTTCTAATCATTTCTGCAAAACCTTTAGAGACCTAAGAACACCCTGAAATGATATACTTTTCATTAGTCAATGTTAGGCTTATATTAAAACTTCTAAGATGATCAGTGAAGAGGTAAATATTTTCATCTGGAATAAACTTCATAAATTTGGTAAGAAAGAAGGAATATGATTTTGTAGGTAAAAAGGAGGGTAGAAAAATTACATCCATAGGGAAAAAAAATACCATGTGTGTTGGCATAGAGGCATGGAACCAAGAAAACTTATGCTAAATGTAGGAACTTGGAAATTTTCAAACATGTCTGAAGGAAAGTGCCATGGCAAAATGGCCGTGGTATCAGATGATGAAAAAGTCACATAAGAAAAATCAAAATTTTCTTCTATTCTGAATGACCCCAATAACTAAGATGTCCTTAGTTTTCCCCTTTACTTTGCTGAATTATAGAAAGATTTCTTCCTGTATAATGTTCGTCTGGAATGTCCTCCAAATATTCACTTTGTAAAGGCTTAGTCTCTGGTAGAGAATTGGGGAGAGAATGTGAAACCTTGAAGCCAGGCCTGGGAGAGTTCTTGTGGGTCCCTGAGTGTGTGACCTGGAAGGGAATAATGGAATCTAGCTCACCCCTTCCTCTTTTCTTCATGAATCTTGGCTACCTGGTGAACAGCTCTGGCCTTCCTTGATGCCCTAGTTAATGACAGGCCATAAATAACTGGATGGAGAACTGTGCAATACACCCACAACTACAGGCCAAATAATGTTACTATATGTGGGATGAAATATATCTTCTTTGAAATAGACTTATCACCAGAAAGGCTGCAAACCATGAGTCTGATTTACTTAGAGGCTGAGGGCAAGGCTGAGCCCACAGAGAGGTTTCCCCTACTGGTGTGGGGGCTGGTGTTCTCATGACGCTGACATACCCGTCAGGAAACTCTGGTACTCTGGGACACTGCTGGGGCATATAAAAAAATGTCCGTCACATGGGGCTGGGCCCTCTCACCATTTTACCACCATGAGCAGAGGGCACAGAATTCATGCCAGGACCCCAGGTGGCCATATTGGGAAGGAGGAGCCACCCAGCTAGAGAGTAGGTTTACGTTCATCACTTTGTATGCAAGCCTAATACATTTTCTAGCCTAAGATTGGAGAGTCTGCTCCTTGCATTGCCTAGTAACCAGGGAACCAAAAGTAGCAGAGGAGGGGTGGGACCTATGTGCATGGGTCCCTGTGTGGGTGCCCCCCTGGGAGGAAAATTCTCTGCAACACTATAACATGAGATATTTGTTATAGGGACAGTGGGCTGACTAATATTCCCCTCCCACCCGAGTCTGGAACTCTGACTGTATCCATAATTCCTTGCCAAGTGATAATGGCTTGGAGCCCTGGCTAGACAGAGGCAGTATTCTCATTTCTACAGAGAGATACTGGTTCTCTTCCCTTCAGCCATCAAACAATTACTTTTTCTCGCTTTCAAAACTGATATGATCAAAAGCCATGTAGTAGTCTGAAATTTCTCAACCTACAATGAAGAAATGCAAAGGGCTTCCACCCTATACCTTTCAAACAAACGATGAAAAGTCAACCAACTTGGCAAGGACTAGGCCAGATAGTGAGTTTACATCTCCCAGGCGATTAAGAACCCAGAGAAGATTTTCTCTTTCAAAAATGGAGAATCTTAGAGATGGAATGTCTATCCTATTTTTCACAGGACCAGCTTATATAAAAACTGTAACAGAGAAAAAGACGATGGAGACAACATGGGGTGAGTCACCTTCATCCTAAGAAAGCAGCAGATAAACTATCACACATCTTATGGTCCTTGTCTCATGTCCTCCATAGGATTTGAAAATGCTGCCAACACAATGTAAAGCAATTGGATTCTTTGTCTCTTCAGTTTAGCCTTTACTAGCTTATGCTTCTTAATTTCTTTTGAAATACAGGAAAACTGAGGCAGCAGGCTTATTGACCTAATTGGCTGGTAACAAGACCTTTCTTTGGAAAGTTTGTTTTGAAAATCATCAGTATTAAGTTCAGGAGAATGACCAAGACCAATAGGAACCATTCTGAGGCAAGAAGAGATTTAATCAGGAGAATGAGCTTCCAGGCTGTCCTCATGGGAGGGAGAGACTAGCAACTTCTTATCCCGTTAGACTGGGATATGTAGGGCTTTTGTGATTAAGGGGAGGTGAGTCCGTATCCGGTCCTATAAGGGAGGGGATTTCAGTTAGGGAGGAGCTTTGATTAGGTGTTTTTCAGCTGACTGCAACAGAAAATTGGCTACAATTGATAATTGCGGTTGTATTGCTCAAAAGAGAAGTCAGGAGGTTATTGAGAAACAAGGGTGGGTTAGTTTCTGTTTCCTGGAATGCTGCCACAGGCTTGTGGTTTCCAGGCTTCCAGGCTATTGGTCAGCAGTGACTCCATCTTGGTTCAGGTCCACCCAACAATCTGTAATTGCAAACTCTTGCTCTCTGCTTTGGAATATGAATAAATATATCTGAAAACCTCATGCTAGTTTTCTTTTTCTTTTTTTTTTTTTTTCTCTTTTTGAGATAGGGTCTCCCTATAGCCCCAGCTGGCCTAGAACTCTAGACCAGGGTGGCCCCTGCCTCTGCCTTCTGAGTGCAAGGATTAAAGGTGTGCACAACCATGCCTGGCAAATATGAATATGAATAAATGTATCTGAAAACCTTGTGCTAGTTTTCTAACCCAGAGTACGCCTCTCTTTCTGAAGAACCAGAAAGCAATGACTTTGAAATATAGTCATGGAAGAAGTACCCATATCCATCTCCATTGCCAAGGTAAGCACCTAACCTTTTCTCCTGTTATAGAACTATCTTCTGTCGTGATGATGGGAGAAAATTCACTTTTACTTTGGATAAAACCAATCAGCAAACACAGGTGGAATTACTCCCTGTGGTGGTTCAAATGAGACTGTCCCTGTAGGCTCCAAGTATTGTGATATTTTGTCCCTAGTTGGTGGTGCTGTTTTGGGAGATCTTCAAAGGTGTAGCCTTGCTGTAAGAAGCACATCACTGGGGTGTGGGCTTAGAGAATTCTTAAACCTTGCCAGATTTCCAGGCACTCTCTGCTTCCTGTGTCTGCTTAAAGATGAGATCTCAGCTTTCTGCTCTGGCCACCTCTGTCACCATGCCCTGGGGCCATGATGGATTTTTTAACCCTTTGGAGCCCTATGCTCAAATAAACTCTTCCTTCTCTAAGCTGATTTGGTCAATATTTTTATCACAATGACAGAAAAGTACCTAATCTACTCCCTCTCCGTATAAACCCATTGGGTCTTAAAACTCTCTGGACCTTAGTTTCCGTAGATTTCAATCTGGATTCTTTTCTATATTATATTAGTCTTGAGTAAATACATAATCTTGAAAATGTTTAAAATTCTGTTTAACTTTCTATGTTCAGTATCTTATCTTAATACCAATTTAGACAATAGTTTTATAGGTTGTAGCTAAGGGAGAGATGAGCACTGGGTGTGGTGTGGATGATTAATGATTAATCAATTGATACAATGCTAACAGAATTGCTGTGACTAAATTAATTTTAATTAATAAGATGAAATCTTAAAGTGGTTTTAATTTGCATTTCCTTAATTATTAGCAGAGTTGAACACTTTTAAGATGTTTCTCAACCATCTTTATTTCTTCATTTGTAAACTCTCTGTTCAGCTCTTTACTCCATCTTTTGAGTGGGTCGTTTGTTTTCTTCTTTGTTTTTTGAGTAGTTTATATATTCTGGATGTTAATGCTCTGTCAGATGTGTCATTGGTGAAGGTTTGCTCCCACTCTATGGTTTATCTCTTCACTTCTTTGGTTGTTTCTTTCACTGTACGGAAGCTTTTGAGTTTAATAAGGAAGGTACCACTTGTCAATTGTTGACCTTATTTCCTGCATAACTGCTGTCTGATTTAGAAAGTTTTTTCCTATGCCCATGTCTTGTAGGTTGCTGCCAACATTTTCTTCTAACATTTTCAGGGTTTCAAGTTTGATCCATTTGGAGTTGATTTTTGTACAAGGTGAGTGGTAGGGGTTTAATTTTATTCTTCTACAAGTGGTGATCCAGTTTTGCCAACACCATTTGCTGAAGATGCTGTCTTTCCTCCCATTGAATCTTCTTGGCCCTTTGTCAAATATGTGGTGGCTGAAATTGCATGTGCTCAAGTTTGGATCTTCAATTTTGTTCCATCAATCTATGGGTTTGTTTTTGTACCAATACCAGGCTTTTTTATGACTGTAGCCCTGTAATATAGTTTTAAGTCTGGTATAGTAATCCCCCTGCATTGCTCTTTGTGCTATGGGTTGCTCTGGCTATCTGGGGTCTTTTGTTTATCCATATGAACGTTAGGATGTATTTTTCTAGGTCTGTGCAGAATCTCATGGGAATTTTAATTGGCATTGGATTGAATCTGTACATTACTTTGGGCAAGATGGCCATTGTTAATATATTAATTCTTCCAATGCATAAGCATAGGAGGGCTTTCCATCTCCTGGGGTTTTCTTCAATCTCCTTCTTCAGGGACTTAAAATTTTTGTCATAGATATTATTAGTGTCTTTGGTGAAGTTTGTTTCTAGGTATTTTATTGTTTTTGAGGCTATTGTGAATGGGAAGGTCTCCTTGTATTCCTTCTCCAATTGCTTGTTATTGATAGAAAGAAAGGCTACTGATTTTTATGGGTTAATTTTGTATCCTGCCACTTTACCAAAAGTGTTAATTATTTCTACGAGTTTTCTGGTGGAGTTTTTGGCATATGTTAGGTAAACTATCATGTCATCTGTAAAAATGGGTAGTTTGAAGTCCTCTTTTTCAATTAGTACTCCTTTAATTTCCTTTTCTTTTCTTATTGCTCTAGCACATACTGATGACATTGTCAACACAAGTAATAAAACTCTCACCTCAAGGGCGATGAGAGGTAGTTTGTTCTAGAAGACAAATATGAATGACAGTGGCCCAGGAACAGTGTTTTAGGTGACCCCAAGTTCCATGTTCCCATGTGGCAGCAGTTCCATGAAGTTTTCATAGTAAGAGAATGAAGAAGTTCATAAATGTTAGAGTTGGAGATGGAAAGGCAGCATGATAAAGAAGTAGAACTCTATCTCAACTGATGCAGATAGTGTTATCAGCTATTGGGGGTTGTAACCTGAATCTGTGTTCTTAAGCCATGGTCACTCATATTTGTCTCCAGAATAAACTATCTCCTATCCCTTTGAGATGAGAGTTGTACTTTTGCAAAACAAGAAGGCAAAGAGAACTTGCAGGGAGAATGAGTGGAAGGAGTTGAGAGTGATGGGAGGAGTGACCAGAATGCATTGAACACATATGCGAAATTGTCAAAAAGCAAAGATAATCAATAAAAACAGAATGCATTCTTTAAAAAGGTTATTAAAGGGGCTAAAGATGGCCCAAGATGATTTAGGTCAGAACCTACAATATTCCAATCTCTCACACTATTGAACTTCTAATCAGTCAATGGGTCGCACTAGGTGCAGCTCCTTGCTCAGAACTGTCCTTTACAACCTGAAAGTAGAGGTGTCTAGGCATCAAGGGAGACTCATGGAATGGGAGGGTAGACAAAAGTACTAGAAGACTTGGGGGAGGCATTTTCCCAAAATGCATTGTATAACTGCATGAAAATGCCCTTATGTAACACAGTATAATAGAAAGTCAAAGAAGGTAAAAATTTTAGGTATTAAAATGGAGATGATAAGCATGTATTTCTCATTCTATTATTTAGGTTGATTTTGGAGGTCCTATGTACTACATACCTCAGACAATCCCCTCCAGGCTTTGAAGGGGTACTCTTCAGAGAAAAGAACATATTGATAGGTAACTTTATTTTATTTATTTATCTTTAGTCTTTTTCTTCATTTTTTTAAACTATTTTTTATGGGTATGATTGTACTGTCTGCATGTAGGTTGGTGCACCTGTGTCATGCAATGCCATGGAGGTCAAAAGAGGGTATTGGATTCTTCTGGAACTGGAGTTAAAGACAGTTCTTAGCCACCATGTGGGTGCTGGGAATAGAACCCAGGTCCTCTGCAAGAGCAGTTGGTGCTCTTAACCGCTGAGCCATCTCTCCAGCCCCCAGATAGGTAATCTTTAAATACCTAATCTTCAGAAAGAAAGGAAGTTCTTTCACGTAGTTCTCCCTTCCCAGCCTGCCATGGATTCTTATAAATATTTTACTGGTTTGTGAAGGGTATTGAGGGATAGAAATCTTCCACCTGACTTCTATATTGATCAAGACAATTTTAACACTTTTATTATTTAATTGGATTTAATGCAGGAGCCAAGTATTCATTTGAGAATATTGGCAAATAGTAGCATGGAACAGATTCTGATTTTCTGCATATTTCAACCAGAACATGAATTCTGTCTCCAGGGACACTCTCCTTATTTCACCAACAGAAGGTGTCACAGTCCATTGCTGTGCTCCGATACCAGCATATAAAATCTAAAGCAGCTATCTTATGGTGCATTAAAAATAGAATGGCTGAGTCATTCTGTCTTACAAGGAAACATATGGGAATCTATGCTTCCTAATAAAGAAAACAATGGGGGTGGAGGCAGCCTCCATGGGATTAATCTGCATCACAAAGCTTCAACATTCTGGAAACAGCTTGAAGATCGCAACAGTTTTTGGTCATTAACTTCCAAGTATAGTGGTATTTGGGGGAATAAGATGCATTTCACAAATATTTCCAATACACTCAATTCCTCATTGTGCCCCAAAGCCCAAATGAGCACTTAAGGTAAATATTAAGTCTTCTTTGTCTGACACAAAGTTTATTCCTGTACACATTAGTTTCGTTTACTTCAAACCTTTGTCATCCTCCATCTCCCCCAAAGAAATTTAGAACGAATGTCCCTTATTTTAGCTTCCCATTTAAATCTTTGCAAAGTCAGCCTAATATGGATGAGGTCATTTAGGCTGTTACTGAACTAAAGTGTACTTGGAATGAAGACAGATGTGCACAAATAGAGAAGAAGTTCTTGGAAAAAAGATGTTCAGCTTTTGGGGGCTCTGACTTTGCTCTAGGGATAACTGAACAGGTATCTTATGATCTCATGAAATTGAATGTCACAGCTGTGTGATGACCTAGCCTTGTTCCTACTTGGAAAAATTAGGAAAGGAGAGAAAACCTTACTTTTGCAAATGTAAACACTGTCAACATAGAAGCACAACTCTCATCTCAAAAGGGACAAGAGCTAGTTTAACTTGGAGCCAGATATGAATGTCCATGGCTCAGGAACACTGATTCAGGTGACCCCAAATTCCATGTTCCAGTATCAGAGCAGTTTCATGGAGTTCTTGTAGTAACAGATAAAAAAAAGTCATAAATAAAGGCACTTTTCAAATATATTAATGGAGACATTAAGTACCTGGTTCCAGGAAGGCAGGGAAATCTCAGCTGTGGCTCTCAGATGCTATCTGATGATACTCAGCATTTTGGTTGTGATACAGAATAAAAATCTCTGGGCTGGGCAGAGGTTTAACTTCCAGTTTTGCTGTGTCAACCACCTAGTTCCAGGACCACCTGAACAAATGGAGGTTCATCTTAAGTCATGATAAAGAAACTGGCAGACAGCAGGAACAAGATGATGAACTTTTCCTGCCCAGGATGCTTACCCACTAGTACAGTACTTAATGTCTGGGCCACAGGCATTTAGCTTTCTCTAAGTCTGTCCCCCATTTTTAATTCTTCAGACAAGCTTAACATTTTTGTTTCTCCTTTCTACTTCTTTTCTAACCATGGTTTCTTTCCCTCATGCTATGAAATCCTCCCAAACCTAGAATTTCCTTACATTTTTCTCTAAAGCGCTCCTCTTCTCCCCAACACACAGCTGTTCATCCGCCACCTGTCTGACCTCCATGCCAGCTTCTAAACTGGCAGGCTTTATGGTCTTTTGGTACCTCCTCATAGAAATTGCTGAGACTTAGAGCTTGCCTGCCCCAAGGATATTTCTTTTCAACTCTAATAAAATTGTTCTAACATATGTGTCTATACCAAAGTAACCAACCATAACTATTAGTGCTATTTAAATACCTATATATCTAATTGCTTGTGCTTCATTAGTAGGATCGAAAGGTTATTCCTGGACAAACTGTCAGCCCATGAAAGGAAACAGCCAGAATTGACCAGAGTCCAAGACGACAGCTCCAGAGAGAGTGGACTGTTTTGCTTCTCATCCACCTGTGCCCCTTTTCTAAGCCTAGGGAACAATCTGTGGAAGAGGGGGCATGGTAGAATGTAAGGGCTGCGATTGGGGTGAATGGTGAAACTACAGCAATGTAGTCTGGACACTCATTTGATCAACTTGATTGAACATACAACCCCTCACCCCCCACTGGATGGTGGGGCTGTGGGGGTTTGGGCACANACTAAAGAAATCAGAAGAGGAAATGAAAAAGGAAATCAAACACTCATCCAATCAAGAGGAAAGGAATGAAAAAAGCCTCAGAAGCAGAATGGAGGAAGCAGAACAAAGAATATCAGACATGGAAGATAATACAGAACAACTAAAAACCTCAAGGAAAGATTATGAAAAATTTAAAAATACACAAAAATGGAACAACCAGGAACTATGGGACACTATGCTGGGCGTGGTGGCACACACCTTTAATCCTAGCGCTTGGGAGGCAGAGACAGGCGGATCTTTGTGAGTTCAAGGCCAGCCTGGTCTACAAGGTGAGTTCCAGGACAGCTGGGGCTACAGGGAGACCCTGTCTCGAAAAGGCCAAAAAAAATTATTTTATAAATGAGACTAAGAATCCTAGAAAGGGATCTGTTTTTCGTTAATTGATGGAAGCTAAGGTTTTAAATTCATACATTTCAAAAGGTTTTTAACAGGATGTTAAATCAGACATAGATGTGAAAAGGAGCAACTATTTAGGGAACTAATGGTAGCTATAATCCAGGGTAAACTGTAAATAGGCTCTGAACCTGCAACATTCCAAACACTCCACAATCACTAAAGTGCTAATCAGTTAAACATCCTTGCAGGAGGCTCAGTTTGAAGATTCAGGGTTTTTGTTGTTGTTTTTGTTTTTTGTTTGTATGTTTCTCCTGGGAAATTTCTCAATACAAAATATTACTTTCATCTCAATGGAAGCAAAAGATAGTTTATTTTTGACCCTAGTTAGGGACCAGGGCTCAGGAACATGGGTTCAGTAATAGAAAGAAAATAAAAGAAAGTCACATATGGGGATGACCACCAAGGGCAGCAGCAGGTGTGGAGTGGAGCTGGCCTGAGCCTATGTGGTGAGCTGTATGTGTTGTCGATGGCAGATTCAGAGAAGTGAAGCTTCTCCAGCCCTTTAGAGCCCAGGAGATCAGGAATGATCCCAGATGTCAAGCCTGGAGCTACACTGATGGAGACTTCTGTTTTGCTTACGTGTACACAATTCTTTTCTTTAGAAATAAGACAGTATTTTAACTTGTTTTGAGTTTTACAGGAACCCAGAGGTAAGACTTTTAAAAGAGACTTTGAACTTTAAAGTGTTTTCATTTTTAAAGGACTGTGGGACTTTAAAGTTGTACTTTTTATATTGTGATATTAATATTAGCGTCATATCTTAGAGACAAGAAATGGAAATATCTTAGAGACAAAAATGGAAAGAAATAGCAGTGTGTTTTTGTAATAAGTTGACAAGGGGTCAATTGTGATGGATAGTGTTAGTTGTCAAGTTGAGATGCCTGGGAAGTGAAAACCTTAACATGGGGAATTGCTACCATTGGGTTGGCCTTGTGGACAAGTCTAGGTTTCTGTGTGACATGGAAGGGCCCAGCCTACTATGGGTGGTACCATCCCTGGAAAGTCCTTTGTTATATAAAAAAGCAAGGCTGAGCCGGGACAGAGGAGCAGACCAGCGCTCAACAGTCCTCTATGGTCTCTACTTCAGGTTCCTGCCCTGCATTTCTTGTCTCAGCTTCTCTTGATGATGATGCTTCTGAGCCAAATAAACCCTTTCCTCCCCATGATAATTTTGGCCTGTGTCCTTATCACAGCAATGTGAAGTCACTCCCAAAGTGATCTACACATTCAATGCAGTGCCAACAATAAATTCCAGAGCCAATCTTTGCATACAGAGAAAAAAGATCTGAAAATTTATATGGAAGCATGAAAGACAAAAGATAGCAAAATCAACCCTGGACAGAAAGAACACCGCTGGAAGCATCCCTGTCCATGACTCTAGGCATCATCACAGAGCCACAGAAAGAAGAACACCACGGTGTTAGCACACAAGCAGATGCATTTACTTGAATAGAACAGAGGACACAGATATGTAAATTCACAAACTATTGCCACTTCAGTTTTTACAAAGATGCTACAAAGTACACATAAGAAAAAAGAAAGTCTCGGGGCTGGAGAGATGGCCTAGCGGTTAAGAGCACCAACCGCTCTTGCAGAGGACCCGGGTTTGATCCCCAGCACCCACATGGCGGCCGAGAGCCGTCTGAAACTCCAATTCCAGAAATCCAGTTCCAGGTTAAGCTGAAGGTACCCTCTTCTGACTCCGCAGCATTGCACGACACGGGTGCACAGACCTACATGCAGACAGTACATTGATAAAAATATAGAAATAAATAAATAAATAAATAAATAAATAAATAAATAAATAAATTTAAAAAAAAAAGAAAAAAGAAAGTCTCTTTAACAAATGGTGCTGGGGAAAATGGACTGCTGCATGTAAAAGAATGAGAATTAGTTCTTATACCTCATTCAGCATAAAAGCAAATCAATATAAACCAAAGACCCCAATGTAAAAATCTGAAAGTCTGAAGCAGCTAGAGGAGAAATAGAGCATGCATTTCAACGTACAGATATCAGCAAGGGCTTTCCGAGTAGGACTCCAGTTACTTAAAAAATAAAGAGAACAATCAGCAAATAGGACCTCGTGGAATTAAAATGCTTTCAAAATGGTTATTTGAATAAAGAAGCAGCCTATGGAATGGGAGCAAATCACTGCCCACTCTACTTCTGAAAGTGGATTATTATCTAGAATACACAAAGAACTCAAAACATTGAACATCAAGGAAACAAATGACCCAATCAAAAATGGGTTATGGGGTTGAACAGAGAATTCTCAAAAGATGAAATACAAATAAGTAGTAAACACTTAAATTCTTGAGCATCCTCAGAAATCAGGGAAAAGCAAGTTAAAAGTCCTTTGAAATACAGTATAACCTCAGTCAGAATTACCATCTTCAGGAAATCAAATGACAACAGGTACTGACATTGGGGTAGATAAAAGGGCCTCTTTATACACTATTGGTGGGTGTGTAAATTGGTGATGCCATTATGGAAATCAGTTTGGAAGTTTCTCAAAATCTAAAAATAAAACTACCATATGACCCTGCTACTACCAGGCATGGACCCAGAGAACTTTATATCTACTACAGAGACACTTAAACTCCTCTTGTTCACTGCTGCCCTCTTAACAACAGCTAGTGTGGAGGCTACCTCTACACAGCTGTGCCTGAACAAAGAGACTCTGAGTCTTGGGGTTTGTTGATTTAAGAAAGAACCCAATCTGTTCTAAGAACTATTCCTTCCCCATTTACCTTAAAACTGCTCCTCCAACTAAGGGCTTATTCATTATTTATTTAAATAGTGCATCCAATGTGATATGGCAGAAAAATGAGGAACCTTATCTTATTGGGGACTACTGACTCACAACAGCATACAAGACCACAAGCTAAACCAAGGTGCTGTTTCGTAGCACAAACTGTGGATAACTCTTTGCTTTCAAGCTTGCTGCTTTCAGCAACAATATTTTTACAAAATATACATGCATTATTCTGGGTCAGGGGGAAGGAATGGTTATTAGGAGAAATACAGGCCAGGCTTTAAGATTAAAGTTTATGCTTATCTTAGTTTATAAAAGTTGATCGTAAGAGTACTCCATGGCCAAGGAACATTGTTGTCCTAAATGGTAAGTAAATTCAAATCAGATTACACAGTAGGAAGGCAGATTGAGTCAACAGTGTTAAATGATCTCAAAATGTAAGATTAATTTTGGTTACAAGTTTAGGCTAAGATATGGGACATTCCCGGAAAGGTCATTCCTATAAGCTAGCAAATACAGTCAGCTTAGATGTCCTTCACCTGATGAATGGATAATGAAAATGTGGTGCATACAGACAATGGGATTTTATTCAGCAGTAAGAAAAACGAAATCATGAAATTAGCAGGAAAAAGAATAAAACTAGAAAATATTGAACTGTGATAACTCAGGCCCAGGAAGTCAAATGCTACATATTCTTTCTCATATGTTGAACATATCTGTTAAATATTTTGTGTTCAACTTGGAATGTCTGTAGAGACTTGGAAGCTAGAAAGGGCCCATGAGTTGGGGAAATAGAACACAGGAGATATCAAAGTGGAAAGGAGGAAAGACTGAGGATGGCAAAGTTTTAATAGGGCTGGGACTGGGGGGTGGAGCAGGGCTAACCGAAGGAGTGAGCAGACCTGAGGACTATGAAAAAGCCATATTGAATCCTATTATTGTGTAACCTACTTAAAAGTGTAATATAAAAATAATCTGAAGAGAGGTGCCACGGGACTACACTGTATCCGCAAGACACAGCTTATTCAACAAAAACCCCAGTGCCAACTATGGGATAACTCTTTGTGCTGTTGATGAGAGAAACCCCAGACCCCAGGTCCCTCCAGAATAATCCAAGCTATTCTTGGCAGCCCACAAATCAGGATCATAAGACCCTATTGCTAAAGCAACCATACATTTGGATGTAGGACATAGAGAAATGATGCTGGAACTGAGCTGGAAGTTTCTTTTCAGCAGGCTAGATTTTATAGTGGCAGAAATTGCTACACAGGCAGTTTGGTGACAGAAGTCATTGATGTTCCTACCCAGCAGTGGACCTTGCATTTTATATTATTAACCTTCCATGTAAGTTGTCATGACTGTTACATGAGTAACTAACTGCATTCTGATTGGATCTGAGGTCCAAGCCACAGAAAGGTTCATATCTAGTACTATAGCCCTGGACAGAGGCCCATGGCTGGAGGTATTAGAGGCCCTGGGAGTAAACTACTGCTTCTGTTTTTTAATTGGACTTACTGCCAAACCGACTCTTAAATATGTAAGCTTATAGCACATACTAGTGCTATCCTCATATTTGGTCAGAGAAAATTATTTTTGCAGCAAATGGCACTTAATGTAGAGATTCATGGTTGGTCAAAGTGCTGAGAATATGTGACTATTGAACTCTCATCTCTCAAGCAGATGTCCATTTGTTCATATCATTCCTTCCAAGGCTCAGGGAACATGGTGGAGTTAGGGGAGGGAAGCTTATAAAAGGATGATGAATAGAAAATCTGTGAAATGTTGTCTTCTAGGTATGATGTGGCTGTTGCATTTGCATTCAAGAACTGATAGCACTTGCTGTTGCCTATGTAAGAATGTGCCAGTCAAGATTCACTCATGGATGGGGGAGGGACTCTTGGGGCCTGGCCTCTGCTTAAGGAGCTATTGGCTACTGGGTGAGAGGGATTCATAGTCTTCACGCTGTAACCTCTGGAGAGATGCTCATAATTCAAGGCACAGCTGCACACCTATGCCCATGCATGTGGTGTTAGTTAAACTCAGCGGGTCAGACACACAAAAATTACATCCTAGTATGAGGGGGATTTGTTGGGCTGACAGAACCAGAAGTTAGTAAATGTGGGAAGGAGAGAAATGAAGGTAGAGAATGAATGTGACCTGAAAGTATTATATACATGTATGTAATTGTCAAAGAATAAGTTAATTTTTTAAAAGTTAAGAAAATCCCATTTTATTTTTTAATATATTTGTTATTATGTGTGTGTTTGTGTGTGATGTGTGTATATACCTGCTAAATTTATAGAGTTGTTCTCATACTTGGCCGCAAGCACCTTTGCCCACTAAGCCATCTCACCAGTTCCCTTTCTCAAATGTTTTTGAATTCTAGTTAAAAATAGGCTGTAAATGTATGACCTTTAGTTCTATCACCTAGAACTTCCAGTTTATTGCACAAGAAAAAAAGTGGGGAATATCAAGCATTTCTTATCTTTCTTACAAATTTAATTGCCATGATTATAAAACATAAAATTAGCTGAATACCAAATGGCTGTTTTCTTCTTTCTCCAGATTCTTTCATCTACCTTAAATTTCTGTTTCTGATTTTAGTGTCTTTTCCTTTCCTGAAAATTGCTACCATCTATGTTAGCTGGGGATCTTGGATCTTGGATCTCATCCAGAGGTTGGTTCCTTCTATTGTGTCTTGAGTTTATCCTGGAATGTGAAGAGAATGAGGACATTGGATGATGACTCCTTCTGTGTTTCTTCCTGGATGATCCAATAACAACCTTTCTAATCCAGAACTATATTATGTTGGATTTTTAGAAGCAATAGCATGTCCTTGGGCATTCAGCTGCCTTCCCACCCCACAGTGATAGTTTATAGTTATACCTGTGACAAAGGGAATAAGTGCCTCTTATCTTCACACTTTTATGATCATGTGTTCAGGGAATTTCCAACCTAAAAGGGACAGTTTCAATAAATAGGAGGGAACCACAAAGAATTATAGACTTAGATATTGGAGAGATGACGAGAAGAGGGCAAACATTAATAAGTAAACATACAGCTTGAAAATAAACCAAAAAAATACTGACTGAGCTAAAAACAAAATAAGAAGACAATGAATAACCAGCTTAGAATAAAATAATGGGATGTTGGCCAAACTAAAGAGAGGAAAACCTTACCCATGTTTATATGAGGAGGTAGCATGGATAGCTGGTCCTATGAGATCCGTTCTGTGGCCTACTGCCAATACAAGGTGACTGACTCCTTGGTAGAAGTGGATCATCTTTGGGCCACACAGTCAAGTGCCAATACAGTTGATGCAAAGCATACTCTCATCTCAAGAGGAATCACACTTTATTCTTTTTAAAAATAATTCATCTTTATTTTATGTGTGAGTGATTTGTCTGTGTGTACCATGTGCATCCAGCACCTATAGAGACCAGAAGCATTGGAGGTCCTGGATCTGAATTTACTGACAGTCTTTATCCACTAGGGATCTAACCTAGGTCCCCTGCAAGAGCCAGTGCTCCTAACTGCTGAGCCATCTCTTAGTCCAATTTATTCTTGATTCAGATATGCATGACCAGAGTCCAAGAACATGGCTCACCTTGCCCCAGTCAACAGGTTTGAGTGTGGAAATGGTGTCATGAAAATTTTATAGTCACAGAACAAATTTTTTGTACATTGGTGAAAAGATCAGGTACCGCACCTGTATGTTTGAGCAAAGGGGGTAAATCTCTGCTGTAGTTTCAGATGCTGTCTGATGACACTCTTAACTGTGGGGAACATGGAAGCTAGTGTTCTAATAAGTTGATATAACAGGCTTTATCTGCTAGTCAGAGTATGTTAGAGCAGACACAGAGGTGAACAATGAGTGACTATTGTGGATATTAAAGATTGCTCAAGATAATTTTATATGGGTATGGAATATCCAGTCTCTCCATAGTCATAAATTTCCAACCAGCCAATCAATCTTGTAGAATCTGTAACATAGGTGAAAGTTTTCATTTTCCTGGGAAATTTGTTCCTTCCTTCCTTCCTTCCTTCCTTCCTTCCTTCCTTCCTTCCTTCCATTTACTTTTTCTTTATTCCTTACCTTTTCTTATTCCTTTTCTTCCTTGTCTATAACTTCGTTTGTCTGCTCTTCCTTGCTGAGTGGTTAGAAACTAGTTGATGATGATTAACAAATCACTGGTGCTTTTGTTAACAGTGCTAATCTAATGAACTAAAAATTCCATTACTCACTAAATCCAAGATAAGCCATAAGACTTTCCAGCTTCTAGTGGAAATTCTGTGGGTGACGCTATAGATAAAAATAAATCACAATGATATGCTTCCCTACTCTGTTCTAGTTTAGAGAACTGGGATACAATTTGTTTTGTATCCATAGTAATATAACCAGTGCCCTATAATAGAATAGAAAATTCCTAAACTTCCTTCACTCTTCAGAATTATAAATTCAGAATTCAAAGTAACAGGACTTCAAACCAGTGTGCCTCAATAAAATTCATCGGCAGAAAGAGTGCACAATTCTAAGTTGGAGAACAGTAAATGTTTGTAAAATACCATTTTAATTATCATAGTTAAGATTCAAATATCTCAAGTTCTGTTTTTCCTGCCAGGAAATTCTCCCACTTGAACACCCATCCACCACCTGCCTTTTCTAGGTCATCCATACTTGTCCTCCATGGTAATCACAGTGTGTTCAGCTCCTGTTTTAGAAATATGGATGGAAGAGATCCAAACCACACACACCAGGAGAAGAAAACCAAAGCTCACTTAGGATAGACTTTCAAGATCTGGTCTGTTGATTTTTGCTAACCTGACCAGTGTCTTCCCTTTATTTTTGTGAGGTTTACTGCCCAGTTACCCAAAGTCGGCTTCTCTTTACACTTCAGGTGGATTGATCAAGGTACTGTTTTGAAGTACAACATGAAAATGTCTTCTAGTGAATGTATTGTAGGAAGGCAAATGAGTATTTTACACTAAGAGGAGTAAATTTGATTTAATAGTTATTGGATTTCTCCAGAGTACTAAATCCTTCTGTCAATAGTTAGACTCAATTTCTCTGGAGGGCAGAGTCAAATAACATAACTAAAGAAATATTATGATAAAATAATCCCTTATGGTAGAAATTAACCACAGATAAATTTTTAATGCATAAGAAGCTTAAAAATATACCAAAGCATATTCTCTTGGAGAATTTTGCTTTCTAAATGACTAGAGAATTCAGTAAACTAGGAATTTGGCAAGAACAATAAAATAATTACTAACTTTCATCTATATGGGGATGAATGGGTATTCTCTCAAATATATGTACACACATATGTATGTGTGTGCACACATATTATAGATAATATAGTATATATAGTGTATATACTATATTCTCTCTATATATACTATATATAGTATATGTTAAATATATACTATCTATATACTATATATAGTGTATATACTATTTATATTATATATACTAAACACACATGCCTTCTAAATACTAATGTAATGCTGTAATTGTAGATTTTACACTCATTACTATGCTAGGAAATTCAATGTTTTCTGTTCAAGAAATATGTTTTATTTGAATCAATATTTTAAAGTCTTGACTAAGTTTTATCAAGGTTTCAAAGTCATTGAGCAAATACTGTTGTTTATTATTAAAAAGGAAATTTTGGAAGTCCTAAGAAAGTAGTAATGTATAGAAGAGTACAGCATGTAAACTATACAAATGTCTTTAAGCAGACTGAGTAAAAGACCTTAGACGTGAGCAGAAAGGAAGCTTGTTACAAGAAGGATAGAGTAGGTAGTTGTAGTCTAAATCAAAGTCAGTCATGATTTTTCATATGTGTAAATGTAGACAAATGACATGGAGAATATCCCTTGTTCTCTTGCCACAGATGAAAAATGAGAAAATATGGATAAAACATGTAGGACTAGGATAAACATTGTTTTCCTTACTATCTTAAAGGACCAAAACACATGTGTGGGACTGTTGTCAATTCTCCTCCCCTCCCCTTCCCTTCCTTTCTCTTTCTTTTCCATTCTTCCCTTCCCATCCCCTTTCTTCCTCTTTATTTCCCTCCCCTCCCTTCCTCTCCTCTCCTTTCCTCTCCCTCCCCCTCCTTCCCTCCCCTCTTCTCTCCTTTTCTTTCTTACTAGTTTCATATACTACTCTTCACACATTGTTTGACTCACAAACCATGAGCTTGCAGAAACTGTGGCTGAAAATTACTATTATTGACCAAAATAAGGATAGAATTGTACAACAATTTGGAGTAAGAGGCCAAAATCCCAGAAATCCCCAGTTGGTGTCTCACAGCATTTAAAGGTGAAAACTGACACTGATCAAAACTCTTCTTACATTCTGAACCCTCCACCTGTTTTCTCCCTGGAAGTTACATGAGATGGAAAGGCCTTAAATCTTCTGCATTAGTTAGCTTCCCATAAATACAGCAAAATACCCAAGGTGAATCAAGGAGGAAAATATTTATTTAGCTGCCAGTTTGGAGGTTTAAATTCAAGATTGATCAGGGCTTTGTTTCCGTGTTCTGTGAGAGCATCTGAAGGCTCTGCTGGAAGGATTTGCCAAAGCAGAGAGAAGCTAATGGATAGCTGTCTAGTCATCCTCTCTGAGGCATGCCTCCAGTGTTGTCCTAAGGATATCATCTCTTAAAGGTCTACAGCATCTCCTAATGGACCTTTAGCAGGGGGACATTATCCAAATTCAAGCAATAGTATCTTAACGTGAGTCCTATATAATACATTTTGACTACTATCTGCATGCATGCAGAATAGTTTATTAGAGTCAGTGGTAAGTGTTATTTAATGAAAACACAAAATGATGATGGGAGGAATTGATTTTGAAACTACTCCAAAGTATCAAAATAAAGCATAACTATGATTGGCATGATATAAATAGTATTTAGCACTATAAAATTTGTGGTTTTAACTTTTATTTGTATAACTGTTTTCTTGCACATATGTAAGTGCACCCATGTTGTGCAAAGCCCACAGAGATCAGAAGAGGGTGTCAGATCACCTGGAACTGGAGTTATGGACTGTTGTTAGCCACCAAATGGGTGCTGAGAATCGTACCTGGATCCCCTGGAAGGGCAGCTAGGGTTCTCAACAACTGAGCCATTGCTCCAGCCACTAAAGTTTGCATTTATAAGGAAAAGGTGACTTAGTGGATAAAGGCTAGTATTCATTTTTACTCAGGTAAACCCGCATGGGGAATCCTAACCCAGCTAAGGCATCACCACTAAATGTGAGGACCAAGCTGGCTCCATTTTAGCTTGGTCAGCTCCATCTTGGCCTAGAATTCACCCCAGAGTTTAAAAAACAAAGGCATAGCATAGATAAATCAATCCTTTATTAGTAGAATAATTTATCTTCTGGCAAAAAGCATACAGTTAAATGCTTTATGGACAAGAACGGAAGGTCCAAACCAGGTAAAACAATAGAACAAAGAGTCCAGAGCAGGTGGATACATATAATAATAATAATAATAATAATAATAATAATAAAAACTGATTGATCTGTAACCAAGACCCCATCAATCAGAGGAGGAGTCACCCTGACCATGATGGAAGCCCCCTAACTGGGAATAAAAGCTAAGGGAAATTGGGTCTTGGGACCACTGCCCTCCAGTCCCATGGGAGTGTGCTCGGCCTGACCCATCGTCTGCTCTATCTATTCTGTCTGAATTGTTGGTTGTTGTGGCTTCTTTTCTGCTTGCTTGTAGCTAACCCTCAATTAAACTTATATCTACAAATGTTTGTGCCCCCCCCCCCCGCATCTTTCTTACATGAGTGTGGCAGATTGAGCCTAACTTTCTTGGAGGTTCCACCGAGATCCACCACTTCCACCCTGGGGGGCTTCTCCCACTTCTCAGGATGCCAGCTGGCCTTGGAGAACAAAGCGCTTTAAAAGGTACTGAGCTTAAGCTAATTTCGGTCTTAGGTTTTAGTGGCACCAGGGTTGTTGCCCTAGAGGAAAGTCGGATGCGACTAGTTCCACTGGGCATGAGAGAAGGAGGATGCTCCGACTCTCCAGGAGACAAATCAGAAATTCGTCTTGAACCAGATCTAGGAACAGCTTGGTATTCAGTTTCGGGGCATGGGCAGTGGGCCCAGCCCTTCTATTCTGGTCACAGCTCTGGTTATGGCAGACAGCCCCTGCCATCTGAATATCTTCTGTGCTTTCCGTATCCTTACCATGTTCGTGTGATTTGTGGATTTTGTGCTGTTCTCCTCGTTACTGGCTTTGTTTCCATTCTTCTGTATTTTGAATCTAACATGGGACAATCTACCTCTTCATATCCCCAAACGACTCCTCTTTCTTTGATGCTTAATCACTTTAAGGAATTCAAAAAGGCCGCAGCAGGGATGGGAACCGTCACTGCTGGGAAACTACGCATATTTTGTGAAATAGAATGGCCTGCTTTTAAGGTCGGATGGCCTTCAGAAGGCTCTTTTGACAAACGTACTATGGAATTGGTATTTGCTGTGATTTTTGGGGAACCAAGCCATCCAGACCAGGAGACATACATTTATACATGGCAGTCTCTGGTTAGTCAGCCTCCAAACTGGTTGAAGCCTCACCTTCCCCCACTTTCTAAGAAACAGATTCCCCTTGCCCAAACAAAGGCAGGATTAAAGAAACAGGAATCTCTCCCAGCCATCCTCCCTCCTAGCCAGGAGGAAGGCCTCCCACCCCCATACAATCTTATGGCTCCTGACCCTGATCCGACCAGGAATTCGCAGGCTCCCCCTGTGCCTGGCTCCACAGGGGAAGCCCCAGTGGCAGCAGACACTCCCCTGCCAGTACTCTCTCCCCACCACACGAGGTCAGGAAAAGAGATTACACCAGAGATATTTCCCCTTCGAGTTGTTGCCCCTCCATTACCAGGGCAGGAACAGCCCTTTTTAGTGTACACCCCCTTTACTTCTTCTGATTTATACAATTGGAAAATACAGATCCCCTCCTTCTCTGAGAAACTCCAGGCCCTGATAGAGTCATTGGATTCAATCTTTTCCACACACCAGCCCACCTGGGAGGATATTCAGCAACTTTTACAGGTCCTATTCACTACTGAGGAAAG
This sequence comes from Rhizomys pruinosus, assembly GCA_009823505.1. Taxonomy (NCBI): domain Eukaryota; kingdom Metazoa; phylum Chordata; class Mammalia; order Rodentia; family Spalacidae; genus Rhizomys; species Rhizomys pruinosus. The sequence goes on from VZQC01004012.1 coordinate 1,183,230, forward strand.
GGAAAGAATCTTGCACCTGGCCAGGAAGGCAATACCTGGAGAAGATGGCCAACCCAGTGAAGATCCTGATACTACCACCCCTGCTTTCCCCATGACCAGACCACAGCGGGATCCTAACTCGGCAGCAGGTAGGGAATCGCTCCGGGTCTACTGCCAGATTCTGATGGGGGTCTCCCGGCTGCAGCTAGATGGCCCACAAATTTGTCTACAGTAGGGCAGGTCCAGCAGGAAGTAAATGAATCTCCTGCCCTTTACCTAGAAAAGCTGTTGGATGCTTACCGCACTTACACTCCAATAGATCCTATGGCTCCTGAAAATCAGAGAGCTGTAAATGTAGCTTTTGTAAGTCAGGCAGCACCAGATATCAGAGAAAAGATCCAAAAGATCGAAGGATTTGAAGGGAAAAATTTGTCAGAGCTCATGGAAATAGCCATGAGAACATTCAACAATCGAGACTCTCCTGATGAAAGACAAACCAGACGCCTAGCCAAAATCCTACTTGCAACCACTGAGAAACCATGAGGGAGCTTAAGGATGCAGAGAGGAGTGGTTGCTGCTCATCCAGGAGTGAGACAGGAGTGGAACCCAGGCAATGGTAAGGAAATACCCCCCTGTCCCACACAGCCGAGGCTGGGATGAGACCAATGTGCTTATTGCAAGCAAAAAGGGCACTGAAAAAATGAATGTCCATGGAGGTCTAATGACAAAGGAGAGTTGGAGATACTAGATCTCCAAGAAGATTAGGGGGGTCAGGGCTCTCTACTCCCTCCCCCAGAGCCCAGGCTAACATTGAAAGTAGGAGGGAGGCCCATCAGTTTTATGGTTGACAGTGGTGCAAGTCACTCTGTCCTTATATGACCAATGGGAGCTACTACAGGCTCAGAAACCTTGATACAAGGGGATACAGACATCAAGTTATATCCCTGGACCACCAAAAGAACTGTGGACCTAGGAAATCAGACTGTTGCACATTCTTTTCTTGTGATGTCTGACTGCCCATATCCACTTCTGGGCCGAGACTTGCTATCAAAAATGAAAGCTAGCATTCACTTTTCAGAAGGCAAAACCTCTGTAAAATGGCCAGGAAGGCCCATGGTCTGTGTGTTGACCCTGGATGATGAATTCTACCTTTATGAGGAGCCCTGAATTCCTCCCCCAGGGCAATTGGTTGAACAGCTCCAACAACTTGTGCCTACTGTGTGGGCTAAGACCAGTCCTCCAGGTCTGGCCAGTCATTTACCCCCTGTCATTGTTGATCATAAGCCTTTAGCACTACCTGTCAGAGTTAAACAGTACCCTATGTCTCTGGAGGCTCAAGTTGGAATCTGGAAGCATACTGACAGGTTCATAAAGGCCAGAATATTAATACCCTGTCAATCACCATGGAGCATGCCACTACTTCCTATCAAGAAAGCTGAAGGTCAAGATTATCAACCAGTCCAGGACTTAAGAGAGGAAAATAAAAGGGTGCAAGATATTCACCCTACTGTGCCTAATCCTTATACCTTGTTCAGTTCTTTGCCAGCCCAATGATAGGTATATACCATGCTGGACTTAAAGGATGCACTCTTTAGCACTCCTCTGAGTACCATCAGCCAGCCCCTCTTCACCTTCGAATGGTTTAGTGGACAATTGACCTGGACCAGGCTTCCTCAAGGATTTAAGAACTCTCCCACCATCTTTGATGAGGCTCTCCACTAGGATCTCCATGAGTACAGGCTAACTACCCCTGAAGTGTCTTTGCTACAATATGTGAATGATTTGCTGTTAGCTGCAGAGGACAATGAAGCCTGCTGGAGAGGCACTATAAAACTCTTAAAGCTATTGTCTGGACTGGGATATCGTGTGTCAGCCAAGAAAGCCCAGGTCTGTGAAACAGAGGTCCAATATTTGGGCTACATACTAAAAGGGGGGTGACGTGCTCTCTCCCAAGCCCACAAACAGACTATTCTAAATATTCACACCCCGACTACTCAGTGTGAAGTCAGGGAATTTTTAGGCTCAGCTGGGTTTTGCAGGCTCTGGATTCCAGTGTCCGTGGAGAAGGCTAAGTCCCTGTATGAGGCCACAAGGGGGCTGGAAGGAAACTTCAAAAAGATCAAGAAGCAGCCTTCAAAAACATCAAGAGGGCGCTTCTGGAGGCCCTGGTCTTGGTGCTACCGGACTTGGGTAAGCCCTGGCCTTGGTGCTACCAGACTTGGGTAAGCCATGGCCTTGATGCTACCGGACTTGGGTAAGCCATTTCAGCTATATGTGGACGAGGCAAATGGAGTGGCTAAAGGAGTCTTGACCCAGACGTTGGGGCCCTGGAAGAGACCAGTAGCCACCTCTCGAAGAAACTAGACCCAGTGGCCTCTGGATGGCCTCAGTGCTTAAAGATCATAGCAGCAGCAGCCCTACTGACTAAGGATGCAGACAAGTTGACTTTGGGCCAGCCCCTGACCATTAACACCCCACATGCCATTGAGGGGGTTTTGAATAGCTCCCCGGACAGATGGATGTCCAACGCTCAACTGACTCACTATCAGTCTCTACTGTTGGACCAACCGAGGATAAGATTTGCCCCAAGTGCAGCCCTTAACCCAGCTTCCCTGTTGCCAACACCGGACCTGGACCACGAGCCTCATGATTGTTCAGAGATACTGAGCCATCTCCAAGGACTGAGACAGGATCTCACTGACATCCCTCTACCAAATCCTGACATTATTATGTATACAGATGGGAGCAGCTTAGTGCAAAATGGCATCAGGTATGTGGGGGCAGCAGTAATGGATGGGACTAGGACATTGTGGATAAGGGCATTGCCCCCAGGCACTTCAGCTCAAAGGGCAGAACTTATCGCACTCACTGAAGCCCTTCAACTGGGGGCAGGAAAGGCAGCTAACATCTACACTGACAGCAACTATGCCTTTGCCACAGCCCATGTGCATGGGGCAATATACCAGGAAAGAGGCTCCTCACAGCTGAGGGAAAGACTATTAAAAATAAACAAGAAATATTGGACTTATTGGCAGCCATCTGGTTGCCAACCAAAGTAGCTATAATCCACTGCCCAGGACATCAAAAAGGACATTCCCCAGAGGCTGTTGGGAATAGGATGGCAGACCAAGAGGCTAGGAAAGTAGCTTTGCACCCACCTATGATAGCTACCTTGTCTATGCCTTCCCCAGTCCTCCCTGAAAAACCTGTTTATGGTAAGGAGGATCAAACCTATATCCTCAAATTGCCAAACACCTACAGTAAAAAAGGATGGACTTTTACCTCGGATGGATGCCTGTGCTGCCCGCTGCTTTAGGTCGAACTCTGGTAAAGCAACTACATGAAGGAACTCATCTGGGAATTAAAAGCTCAAGGCCTCGCTAGCTCCTAGGTATCATATCCCCCACCTTCCTCAGTTAGTCCAAGATGTTGTGATTAGGTGCCAAGCCTGTCAGGCCACAAATGCCTCCAGCCAATTAGCAACATCCCCAGGAAAAAGAGAAAGAGGAACATCTCCCGGTGTCTATTGGGAAATGGACTTTACAGAAATTAAACCTGGAAAGTTTGGATATAGGTATATACTGGTTTTTGTAGATACTTTTTCAGGATGGACAGAGGCATTTCCCACCAAGAAGGGAACTGCCCTTGTAGTAGCCAAGAAGTTATTGGATGAAATCATACCAAGGTATGGCCTTCCTACTGTTATTGGGTCAGACAATGGGCCTGCATTTATATCCCAGGTAATTCAAGGTTTAGCCAAGATATTGGGGACCAATTGGAAATTACATTGTGTTTATCATCCCCAAAGCTCAGGACAGGTAGAGAGGATGAATAGGACCCTTAAGGAGACTCTGACTAAATTAACCTGGGAAACTGGTGGAGATTGGCAGAAGTTAAATTGCTCTACTAATAAAGGATTGATTTATCTATGCCATGCCTTTGTTTTTTAAACTCTGGGGTGAAATCTAGGCCAAGATGGAGCTGACCAAGCTAAAATGGAGCCAGCTTGGTCCTCACATTCTCCCCTTTTAGTAGTTTATAGAGACAAATCCTTAGTCTCCTTCCCTTTGCCCTTCTAAGGGCAAGAAACACCCCCTATTTACAGGGTTTGACCCCATATGAGATTATGCTTGGAAGACCCCCTCCTCTCTGCCCCAGACTTAAGGCTGATCTCTTAGCAGAGGTCACTAACCAAGATGTCTTGAAGTCCTTACAGGCCCTTCAGAGGGATCAAGACCACCTGTTCCCACTGATTCGGCATGTCCACAGCCTGCCTCCAGCGGACCCTCATCCCTTCCAGCCAGGAGACCCTGTCTGGGTAAAGAGACATCATAAAGAGACCCTAGAGCCCCGGTGGAAGGGACCATTCACTGTGATCCTCACCACACGTACGGCTGTGAAGGTGGATGGACTTAAACCTTGGATACATCATTCACACCTCAAATTAGTGGTCAGCGAACAGGAGACAACTACACAATGGAGAGTCAAAAGGGACAACAAAAAACCACTAAAAATAAGATTCAGCAGGGTCTGAGGGGTGGGTTTATTTGGACTTATGTTTGTGTTATCTTCCTTGTCTTAAATGGGATTGGAAATGGGTATCAAGGGAAAAATCCACATGCCCCTCTAAACTTGACTTGGGTTGTTAAGGATGTAAGCACTGGACAAATTCTCCACTCAACTTCTAAGGTGGCACCCCTTAATACGTGGTGGCCTGATCTTACATTTTCCTTTTGTGACCTAAATGTGATAATCACAGGCACTGGTGATTGTGATGCCTTTACTTATTTTTATACCTCTCCCCAAGTCAAACACAGATGTGGTAATGCTGCAGATTATTTCTGCCACTCCTGGAGATGTGAAACTACTGGATTTATCTGGTGGGAAACAAAAGGAGGGGACTTGATATCAATATCTTTAAATCATCCACTCAGAATGAGTAAACCCAGTCAGGGACTACCCCCAAAAGTAATAATTAGATTTACTCAACAAGGAAAGAATAATAAGGGCTGTACAGCATTAGAGCAAAAGGTAGATATTGGTCAGACCCAGGGACCCTTAAAATGGTGCAACTATTTATACAATCTGTAAGCAAACTTTCAGTAGGGCCTAACCAAGTTCTAAATCCTCCAGCCCCTACAAAGGAAATGATTAAGGCCTCTATACCCACTAAGCCCAGAGGCCAACTCCTGCTTGCTGCCACTAAGGAAATTCTTAACTCTGGGTCAGATTCATTATAGGACCTTATGTCAGCTAGTTACAACTTGTTAAATGCTTCAGACCCAAACATCACCCAAAATTGCTGGCTATGCTATGATGTAAGACCCCCTTATTATGAGGCAGTCGGCTTTAACAGTACTAACTATACAGTAGAAGATGCACCTACTAAATGCAGGTGGCAGAATAAACTAAATGGACTAACTCTCCAGAATGTACAAGGACAAGGGGCCTGCATAGGACATGTCCCTAAAAAATATCAAAAAATGTGTGGCACTATTAGTCCAACACTCAAATTAGATAAATATTACGTGGCCCCACCCCAGGGATGGTGGGCTTGTACTAATGGGCTGACTGCCTGCGCCCATGGACACATCCTGAGCCAAACAGGCTTTTGCATTTTAGTTCACCTCCTCCCTCGAATATTGTACCATCAAGAGGGGGATATCTATGAAGTTTATAATTTAAATAAGGAACCAATGCTGGGCAGAGCTAAAAGGGAGCCTGTCTCTGCCACCACCCTAGCCCTGCTTATGGGAATAGGAATAGTGGGTACTGGAACTGGTATAGCCTCTCTAGTCACCCAGAGTTCTCACTATAGTAACCTGAGAGCTGCTATAGACACAGATATAGAGCGGATAGAAACTTCTATAACCCGCCTCCAGGAATCACTGACTTCATTATCAGAAGTAGTTCTACAAAATAGAAGGGGGTTAGACTTATTGCTTATGCAACAAGGAGGACTATGTGTTGCCTTAGGAGAAGAAAGTTGTTTTTATGCAGACCACTCTGGAATTGTAAAAGATTCCATGGCAAAGGTTAGAGAAAGTTTAAGTCAAAGAAAAAGAGAATGGGAACAAAGACAAATTTGGTTTGAGTCCTTCTTCCGTAATTCACCATGGCTCACCTCCCTTATATCTGCAGTACCAGGGCCCCTGGCCATTCTCTTGCTTTTATTCACCTTTGGGCCAGGCATTATTAACAAATTAGTTTGATTTGTTCAACAAAGACTCAAGGCTGTACAACTGATGGTTCTAAGGGTCCAGTACGACCCCCTCCCAGCAATGAAAACTGAGGAAGGAGACTAAGGATCTGTCTCTATAAACTACTAAAAGGGGAGAATGTGAGGACCAAGCTCGCTCCATTTTAGCTTGGTCAGCTCCATCTTGGCCTAAAGTTCACCCCAGAGTTTAAAAAACAAAGGCATGGCATAGGTAAATCAATCCTTTATTAGTAGAGTGATTTAACTTCTGCCAAAAAGCATACAGTTAAATGCTTTATGGAAAAGAATGGAAGGTCCAAACCAGGTAAAACAATAGAACAAAGAGTCCAGAGCAGGCGGATACATATAATAAAAAACTGATTTATCTGTAACCAAGACCCCATCAATCAGAGGAGGAGTCACCATGACCATGATAGAAACCCCTAACTGGGAATAAAAGCTAAGGGAAATTGGGTCTCAGGGGCGCTGCCCTCCAGTCCCATGGGAGTGTGCTCAGTCTGACCCATCATCTGCTCTATCTATTCTGTCTGAATTGTTGGTTGTTGTGGCTTCTTTTCTGCTTGCTTGTAACTAACCCTCAATTAAACTTATATCTACAAATGTTTGTGCCCCCCCAGCATCTTTCTTACGTGAGTGTGGCTGATTGAGCCTAACATAAACACCTATCCCACTGCTCTAGAAAGGGTATCAACCCTAGCAAGAAGCACAGGTCCTTAACGAACTACAAAAATCTTTGTTTTCCTGTTGTTTAGAGTGAAGACCTTCTAGATCCTTCAATTATAGATTGAGTTGGTTTGAAATACCACATGGTTGTCTAGAAAAATAATATGTTTATAACAGCCACATTTATACACTCAAATGCAATAGTTTCAGGGCTAAATGATGCTTTCAAGAGTAGAGAGCATAGGCATAGGCAGGGTAGATATGTGGGGTAGGAATATTCTCCTGCTCATAAAAACCTGTCTATATAGTTAAGCTACTTAGATTTTCTGCTAATCAGTTTAAGTGACATTATCTAAAGAAATCAAAAAGAAAATTACATGATACACTAAGTCATATATACTTAGGAATTCATCTAGAAAGTAGCTGTGATACTAAAGCTTGTTTACCCACTGAATCTAAAGTCAGCATTGATTAAGCAATTCCAAATGAATACAATTAAGAAGTCTAATTTAGCTGCATTGTAAGAGGCCCTTGGAGAGTGAAGAGGAAATGAAAGAACATTCAAATGAAACATATTTTATTAAGATATGGATTTTTTTTCAATTTGTAGATGCGAACTTCATTTGTTTTAGAAAATGAAAGTTTTAACCTAATTTAAGCAAGATAGCAAGCTACAGTGAACTAATAGAGATGTATTGGTAACTTACTGTGGGGTTTGGAAAACATTGGTGGTATTGATTCCAAAGACAGCACAGTGGCCATCGTGAGTGAAGAAATATTTTGTGTCTTTTCCATTATAATATATTGGGCTTTGGCTAATTTGATAACAATATGTGGAGCTGTGAGCAGGAGAGAGCCTCTTCTGAGGGCCATTTTTGTGCCAAGCAATACTGTAAGAGCTCTGTTGCTTTAATCTGGAAACAGCATCGCGAAATACACATTTATAAAGTTCAGAAAGGGAACATAGGAAACAATACTTAAGGATAATAAATCAGCTTTGTAAACTAACCTCTTTTACTTTAGAGCTTTTAAAATTATATTATTATTAATATTATTATTAATGTGTATGTTAGCATATGTACCATAGCCTTTGGCTAAAGGTCAGGATGAGAACTTGATGGAGCCTATTCACTTCTCCTATATTCATGTGGGTTTTGTGGATCAAACTCAGGTAATTTGGCTTGCCTGGGCAGTTCCTTGTTCTGCTGAGCCATCTTGTTGAACTAAAGACTTTTCTCTCTTTGTTTTTGCTTTATGTGTGTAAGTGTTGACTCTGGTTATGTGTGACTTTTCTAAGTCACATTATAGTTATACCTGAAAAAAAGAAAAAGCCTGACTCTTATCTTTTAGTTTTAAAGCCAAGACTAGACCTGAACTCTGAGAACCAATGGTTCCTTCAGATGTCTCAAGCATCTGTGTTCTTGAGACAGGCTTAACGCACACTTTTATTGAAGCTGTCTTTCCAGACTCAATATAGGGGAATCAGAGACTAGGATCTGTGGGATAATTTAAACCTTCTTTTGATGTGGACTGATGTTTGACTCAAAGATGGAGCTATGGATCCAGAGACCCTTCCCGTCCAGTTTACATAGGGGTAGGGATGAAAGCCTCAAAAAGCTGGAGCACTCAGGCACGCGGTGCTTTCTCAGAGCCCATTGGTTCCATGTTGGTCCCATATTGGATCTGCCCAGGATACATAACAGGAGCACCTGAGGGGCCTTGAAAGTGAAGTCCCCCCATTTTCTTTGTAGGAACTACCCATTAAATTTACTAATTACCCCCTAATTAGATTCTGTCCTTGGCCCCTTTAACCAAGACTGAAATCAGGCAGGAGAGGCGGCAGAGCAAAAAAAATGGCCACTGCGGCATGTCTGAGCCAAAGACCCACTGCCCTCCTTAGAGGGAATATTTACTAAGATACCACCTTTAAAATATCATCCTGAGAAATTAAGTGTAGGCAAAATATAATAATCATGAGAAGTAAAAGAGTTTGAGTGATCACTTATAAACTTAGGGGCTCTGTTTAATAACTTGCTGTTTATTCTTTCTGGAATGTTCTTCCCCACAATCTCCATGGGCTTCTGCCTGTTCTTAGTTCTGTTCTCCCTGTATGGTTTGAAGTAAGCTTGATCTGGCCACTCTGTCTCTCCTAGCAGCTTTGTCATACTCTATCCCCTTATACGACCTAAAGTTCTTCATGAACAATGCCATTAAAAATCTACTTGTTTGTTTGATACTTTCATTCACCTAGAATGTTACTATGCTAAGGACAAGGATATTGCCAGTTTTGTTGATGCTTCTTTCTTTCTACGCCAGGATGCATTATAGGATGTAATGATCAACAGTAGATATCTATAAGAGAAACCAATGAGGACAGATGTAAACTACCTCCAACTTGGAGAAAAGAAACTCCAGTTTTGCCCAGACTCTGTCTACAGGATACATGGTGTTTTAGGACTCAGTAAAAGTAAATATGTGCATATTAAACAACATTGGTTTAAAGGCTGATAAAAATGGTAATGCGTCTGAGTTAATTGGTGATATAAATTGCTGTTGTCCACATTAGCTTTAATTAAAAACTGTATAACAATTACTTTGGGATTGGTATAAACAAATGTTCTCTATAATTTTGCTGTCATATAGTATCACCTGGTAGCAATCTTTCACCTATAGGATGATTTAATTTAAAAATAAAGTTTGTTTCCCAAGTTAATCACATACAGTAACCCAAAACAGCATGGGTGAACTTGATGAAAGCTGTGCCTTGATTCCACCCTATAGGTATATATAATACAACTGCTTTTTTGAGACTCATGGGTCAAAAATAAAAACCTAAAATAAAAAAGGGGGATATAGATAGATACGAAAACTTTTTGTCAAAAAACCTTGCAATCCAAATCTTAAAACTAACTACGGGAAAGGATTTGTATGTTCCAATAGGCCAGAGTATCACCAACTTAATGGCTGAGAAAGAAAATACAGCTTTGCAGTGAGTAAGATGTACCAGAAAGTGCCAGCAGAAGGATTGACCCCTCTGGGAATTGAAGGGAAGAAATGCCTCAGATTGCTGCAGACATCAGGCCCCTCTCTGGATCCTACTAGTAACAACTATTTTTAATGAATCCCAACGAAGCTTACCTTCTAGGTGCTGCAAAGGTTTTAATACAAGAGACTTTCTTAACTCCCCCCCATAGAATAAGGAGAAATATGATGATGATGAGGTCGTTCTCCAGCTGTAGATTGGAGTCAGCTGTTATAGAGGCATTCTCTTGTAAAATCGGTAAAACTGCCTTCTTTAATTGACTAATGGACATAGAAACTGTGAAAAGGATTATTCTCTATTCAGAACCAAATATAATTCTAAAGTCTCCTTAAGCTATGCACTTAAGCAAAATATATTAATACAGGAGCTCTGACATCAACAATGGATTATTCTACCAAGGAGATGTTGGCCAGTGGATCCAAGCCCCCACAAAAGGTAAAGGCTCCTTGCCTCCAAACTGGGATATCTGCAGGAAGAGAGGCGATAAGGCCCTGCTGTTGAAGACCTGATATAAACATGGGAAAGATGTATGGAGACCACACTTGCAAGTGTACAGATGGTCTCTGGAATGCCAGAGAGTGTTACCAAAGGCCACTAAATCAATAAAGCAAATATAGGTCTCCTTGAGTCAAGCAAGACTCCTCCATCAGCACCAGCTACACCTCATCTGCCTGGAAATACTGTGCAGCAGTGGCACCCATATGTCTGTATATCCCAAATCTAATTGGCTATTAGCTCTCTCCTTGGAGGAATAACCCATGGCTGATGCCACAAGCTTACATCCTCTAATGGTTAGGAGATGTTATAAATCACACGACGACCCTGTCATACTTAACAGAAGAAAATGTAATTCATGGATTAACATACCATCCAAACATCTGTGTCTATACCAAAGTAACCTACCATTACAATTAGTACTGTTTAAATACCTATATATCTAATTGCATGTGCTTCATTAGTAGGACAAGCTGTCAACCCATGAAAGAAAACAGCCAGAATTGACTAGAGACCAAGACAACAGCTCCAGAGAAAGTAGACTGTTTTGCTTCTCATCCACCTGTGCCACTTTTCTAAGCCTAGGGAACAATCTGCGGAAGAGGGGGCGTGGTAGAATGTAAGGGCTGCGATTGGGGTGAATGGTGAAACTACAACAATATAGACTGGACACTCATTTGATCAACTTGATTGAACATACAAACCCCCCCCTGCTGGATGGTGGGACCCATGAGCTGTGTGGGTTTGGGCACAACTGCTTGTAAATTGGTTTTACATGAAGGATGCTTGTACTCACAAATTATCACTTATTGTTAAAAAAAATGAAAACAAAACAAAAAACAGAGAAAGATGCAGGACAGTTATGGCAGAACGCATGATCTGGGATAGGTAGAGGTGGGGTGGGGGGAAGAGAAGGGGATACATGCCTGAACTGAATTGGAAAATGATGTATGAAATAAAAATAAAAATAAATAATAAAAAATAAATAAAAAAGAAACTTTGAATATACATAATACTTTTAACCAATGTATACAAAAATTATTTAAGCATGAAACAAACATTAAATACACATCTAAAAGTCAAATCAGATCATTTACAGTTACAGAAAAATATTATTAAAGTATGAACAAGGTAGAGCTAAACAAAATATGTAAATAATAACTTGCTAAAGAGAAATTCCCAAGTTTAGCCAGGGAACTACTGGCAGCTGAGTACTGCCAGGTCAGAGAAAATTGATTTTCTTTATCTTCTTTAAAGGTGTGACTCTAGATAGACTGACTAGACTCCAGTGGATGAACTTACACTGAGGGACATCCAGGTAGAAATGTTTGACTGGAGAAGCCTTAACATATATGAAAGAACACATGAAATTTGATGGGGGAGATATGGGGAGTGGAGATGGGTGAGGGGAGTCTAAATATAATTAAGATCTGTTGTATGAAATGCACAACTCAATAAAAATATACTTGGAAAGAAATTCCTTTTAAGTAATATAGGTTTAAAAAATCATTGTTACTATATTTTTACATGAAATTAAATATATATAAAAACCAATTGCTGCAACCAAAGCAATAAAAGAAGGAACTGTATTCCTAAATGTAATACCTACAAAGAAAACCAAACAAACAACAAATTAACTTTATTTTAGTCTCAAAAAAAATCTAGAAAAAAACCACAAAATCAACCAAATAGAAATATTAGTGGTTCTAATAAAGGCAGGGAGAGGTTATTTTCTGTGAAGGCAACAGAAAAAACAAGTTACTTAGAAAAAAAACCCTCATACTGCATACAACACAGAATGCTAAATAAGCTGAGTATGGTGGTGCACACCTTTAATCCTAGCACTTGGGAGGCAGAGGCAGGCAGATCTTTGTGAGTTCAAGGCCAGCCTGGTCTACAGAGCCAGTTTCAGGCAAGCTGGGGTTACAAGGAGACCCTGTCTCTTTCTTGAAAAGACCAAAAAAAAAAAAAAAAAAGAATAGTAAATAAATTATTTTCAGATTTCTCTTAACAAGGTATTAGATAGTTAACAACTAAGCAAGAAATTACCAGGCCAAAGTAGGAGAGAAACAAAGCAGGGATTCTTACAGGAATAACTGTATCAATGATTTTTAGCTGACCTTGTAACCAAAGGTATTCTGAGATCTTTTTTACACTATCTCAGATGGTTTATAATGTAAAGCAAGTTTACTAAGGCTTGAACCCCTCCTGTGATCTGCACATGTAGCTTTAATTCCTCATGACACTCCCTTGCCCTTGACCCAGCATAATGCGTTAGGAACATAAGCAACTGCAACAAACAGTGAGAATTCCTTGGAAGGTGCTACTTAGTAAGGAACAATCAAACCAAATTTAAGGCTTTGGCACCCCCCCCACCCCCCACCCCCGTTTTATCCCATAAAAAGTGACTATTGGCTTCCTGTTCAGTTACTCTCTGCTGCTGAATAACAATTTGTCTAAGTGTAAACCATATTTTAAGGAAAAATTAAAAGCAGAAGCAAAACACAGATTGGCTCTGTTATGATACTGAAAATTGGATGAAATTCTGAGTTAAGATATACTGTTTATTCTGGATCAAGACAGTAACAGTAATGATGTTGTCTATGGTGAACTTTGAGAGGGACTCAGGACTCTGAGTGGGAGAAAAATCTTAAACTTCACATTTTTAGATTTAAATATCAATATGCATTTTTATTTTAAATAATGAAGAGAATTTATATTAAATAACTTTTTATAATTGTTTGTTTTGTTTCATTTTGGTTTATTTTTTTGAGTCATGATCTTACTAGGTATCCCAGGCTAAACTTAAACTCATGATCCTGCATCCTCAGCCTAGAAATAGCTGGGATTATAAGTCTACACCAACTTACTTAGCTATATCTTTTTATTTTTAATGTTTCATTTTTTATTTATTTATTTATTTATTTATTTATTTATTTATTTATTTATTTATTTTGTCTTTTTGAGACAGGCTTTCCCTGTAGTTCTGGCTGCCCTGGAACTCACTATGTAAACCAGGCTGGCCTTGAACTCACAGAGATCCTCCTGTCTGTGTCTCAAGTGCTAGGATTAAAGGTGTGTGCCATATCACGCCTAGTTTAATGTGTAATTTAATAATAATGTGCATATTTTTAAACATTTAATTAATTTGGTTATTTAAATAAATTTGTATGTATATGTATTTATGCACGTGCACATGTGGAGCTAAAGATCAGTTTCACATGTCGCACCTCAGAGATGCTCACTGGGACCTGGAGCTAGCAGATTAGGGTGGGCTGCCTGGCAGGAGACGCTTAGGATCCACTCCCCAGCAGTAAGCTTCCAAGCACATTCCACCTCACCAAGCCAGGGTTTTAACTTGTAGGCCTTGAACTCAGATCCTTATGACTATGCTACAAGTACTTTACCCACTGAGCACCCCTCCCAGCCCATTCAACAATTTAAGCCATTAAACAAAATCAAATAATGATAAAATAATGACTGAATCATGATCTTGCTTTTGCAGTATCTTCAAAATGTCACTTCTTTCTTGAGGTGACCCTCAGTGTTGTTTTAAAATATATTTTATTGAATTTTGGGGGATTTCATACAATCGATCTTAATCATATTTAGCCCCTCATTCCCACCCACATATTTAAATCATGTTTAGCAATCCCCCATAGCCTGCCCAAGGGATTTCATTCAGAAGGTCTAGCAAGCATCCCCCAGAATTGGGTCTGTGTTCCTTACGATCATGGATAGAAGAACTCCAGGTCTCCAGTGGTTCTTGAACTTCCTACTTCCACAGCAAACTGTGGGCTTTGGATTCATAGGAATTTCAGCTCAGCAAAATACTTAGGGCTGGAGAGATGGCTCAGCGGTTAAGATCACCGGCCGCTCTTGCAGAGGACCCGTGTTTGATTCCCAGTACCCACACGGTAGCTAAGAACTGTCTTTAAGCCAGGCGTGGTGGCACACACCTTTAATCCTAGCCCTATGGAGGCAGAGGCAGGTGGGGCTCTGTGAGTTCAGGGCCAGCCTGGTCTACAGAGTCAGTTCCAGGCCAGCTGGGGCTATAGGGAGACCCTGTCTCAAAAAAAAAAGAAACTACATTTTTCCTCAGCAGAAAGTAGGAGAGTTTCTCAGTCTTTAGCACATGGGAGGAACAGAGTGTTTACTCAAATTTTTTGAATCATTCCAGTATCTTTTCCTTTGATCTATTCTTAGTTAATTATAACTGGCTCTTGATTTGAATGCCCTCTCAGTTCTCAAGGGCATAATTTTCACTTTCATTAATCAAGGAAACCTTGCAAATGCTTTTAACCTGAACTACATGTTAATTTTGTGATTTATGAAAAATGGTTAAGATCATTGTCTCCTTTTAGAAAAATTTTAATGTGAGTTTTCTCCCTTAAAATGCAGTTTTGAACATCCAGGGTTTATCTCTGTTCCACCTGAGTGAAATAATATGGTAACTATAATTTGAATTAATTCCAGTAAGCAAGAAAAATATTACCATCCACTCAAATTAGCAGTTCTGGCTCCTTCAGACAGCCCTTCCTCCCCAAATCTATTGCTTTCCAGCCTTAGACTTCTAATTGCACTGTTGACACTTACAGCACAGGGCTCCAGGGATGAGAAGAAAAAAAAATCCCACATGACTTCCAAACTTGATCCATCCTTCAGTAATTACATTTGTAGATAATGGAAAAGAAACCATTAACACAGAGTGCTTTTAAATCATAATTAATTGCACATGCAAATGCACTGCTAAATTTGGATGCTCAATTAAACAGCTAATTGCATTGAAAATGAAAGTGCGCCCTTAAATTGAGGACCAGGGGCCTGGCTCACCTGTGCGCATCCTTTCACTTAAACAAGCAGCGATTTTCTTTCTTGATTCAATTGTAGGTAGGGAAAGAAAAAAAGCTCCCATCTGCACAAAGTAGAAGATAAGGCCAAAAACAGCTGTCACACCACTGACATCCACAATTCAGAGAGTCTGTTTTAAACCAGACCCAGTGAAGACAAGACACTCCAGGGATTCCAAAAGTTTTAGACCTTCAGGAAGTACTTTTCTTGTGAAGGAAATCCTATGTTATACAAGAATCCATTCTCTGAAACTGCAGGAAGCATTTTCCTAGGAGCCTTTAACTCCTGTGACAGGTAATGTCTTGAAGCTCTGATGCAAGAAGCTGGCTGTTAAAGTAGAGCATTTTTAATAATGATGAACATTATCACTAATAAATATATTGCACTGTCATTACATAGCAAAGATAATGCATTGTTTAGTATATACATTGTATCTCATCACTTATACATGGCAATTATTTGACATGGTTAGATAATGTACAATCAATCTCCATATTTCTGGAGCAGACACTTATAACTGGCCCCAGACTATCCAAAAAGGGAAAGTAACTTAATTTTAAATTTCTGATATTTCATCAAATGAATGGTAAATACTGAAAAATAATTTATTTTTTGAAAAATACTTTATGAAAGAAATAATTATAAAATATTTACCCCTCCAAAAAAATTGTGAGCATTTTATTTAGAAAATGATAAACTATCCTAAGCTCCAAAGTGTTTGGACAAAATAATGTTCCTCAAAAGATACCAGTGAACCTGTGACTATATAAGCTTCCATAGAAAAACCCAAATGCCAGGCATGGTGGCACATGCCTTTAATCCCATCACTCGGGAGGCAGAGGCAGACGGATCTTTGGGAGTTCAAGGCCAGGCTGGTTTAGGAAGTGAGTTCCAGGGCAGCCGGGGCTACAGGGAGACCCTGTCAAAAAAAAAAATTAAGATTTCAGATCAAATGAAGGTTGCAAACAGGTCACCTTGGTATAGGTCCTGAATTATATAGGTATCAGCAGTATACTAGTCCAAGTCTCCTTAAAAGTGGAAGGTGGGGCTAGAGGAGAGGTGACAGATACAGGATTATAGAAGGTAGGCAAAGATGGATATGATCTAATTTCTCTCTTTGGGACCCACATGGTAGTGTGAGAGAACCTCACATACATGTGTACACATGAACTCACCTTCACTCACTTGCAAAGTAAATAAATGTAATAAACCATTTTATGTATTTATTTATTTATTTATTGGTCTTCTTGAGACAGGGTCTCCCTGTAGCCCCAGCTGTCCTGGAACTCACTCTGTAGACCAGGCTGGCCTTGAACTCACAAAGATCCACCTGCCTCTGCCTCCCAAGTGCTAGGATTAAAGGCATGCGCCACCATGCCTGGTGTAATAAACCATTTTAAAAGGAATAATAAGATGGTGGCATGGTGGCGCATGGTGGCATGGTGGCGCATGCCTTTAATCCTAGCACTTGGGAAGCAGAGCCAGGCAGATCTTTGTGAGTTCAAGGCCAGCCTGGTCTACAGAGTGAGTTCCAGGCCAGCCAGAGTGACAGGGAGACCCTGTCTCGAAAAGAGAGAAAAAAAAAAAAGGAATATTAAGATTAATAAATGTTTGCTGTTTTAAGCCACTGACATTCTAATTAATTATGTAGCAAATAAAAAATCTAGACTATTTGTGCCTAGAATGTTTGCCAACAACTGCTCAGAGAATACAGTAAAATGTCTCCCAAATGTGACTTTATGAGGAGAATATAATCACACAGGTCATCTACTGCTTATCCCAGAATCTCATCTCATCAGTTCTCAAAAATCATTTTGATATTTTCTAAATTTTTTAAAATTTATTTTTATTTTATGTGTATGAGTGTTATGCCTGCATGTATGTAAGTGCACCTGTGTTGTGTACCTGTGCCCTGGGGGGACAGAAGAGGGTGTTGGATTCCCTACAACTGGATATACAGATGGTTCTTGGCAGCCATGTGGGTGCTGAGATTTGAATCTGGATCCTCTGCAAGAACTGCTCTTAATCTCTGAGGTAGCTTTCCAGCCCCCATTTTGACATTTTATGTGACAAAATTAATATTTGCTAAACTTTGAAATGCATTATTAGAGTGTTTCTAAGAAAAGTGTATTTGAGAAAATTCTTTGAGAATTTCATATGAGGGTACTGTATTTATATCATTTCCACTCCTTTTTCTCCACCCTCTAACTCTTTCCATGACTCCCCCAGCTCTGCAATTCCCTTTTGGTGTTGTGACCAATTTCTTTTATCAATTTGTGTGTGTGTGTGTGTGTGTGTGTGTGTGTGTGTGTACAAGGAACTCATGGAAGAAGTGTTTGAAATACTGTAGAGTTGTAGGGCCAGGACATGTGCTAGTGTCTTCTAGACATAACAGGGAAATCTCAACAATATGGTTTCCTAAATATGACCCTCATAATAATGACACTAGTTCACATGCCAGTGTGGATGTAGGAGATTTCACAAGACTCCCAACCCTAGATGAAGTGCTGCAGTTAATCAATCTGTACTTAAGAGAATAAGAATCAGTTTTCTCCAGGGAGGAGATCCCTGATAGGTTATCTGATCCCAAGTGCTCATCCCTAAACACATGCACATGTGAATACCACTAAATCAATCTTTTTTAACTCAATATTTTTATTTTATCTGGGAAATTCATACAATGTATGTTGATTGTTGAGTTAGAAATGCCACTCTACCAAAAAATCTCTCGAGAGGCCAAAAACTGTGGAGGAAAAGCTTTAATAAAAGAACATTACATCAAGGAAAAAGTACAGAACACAACACAACACAGAGACAGTGACAGAGACAGATCGACGCATCCGGCCAAGCACACGCCCATGGGACTGGAGGACAGAGGCCCCGAGGTCCAATCTCTCCCACTTTTATTCCCAGTTAGGGGATTTCCACTACAGTTACAGTGACCCTTTCTCTGATTGGTGGGGCCTTGGTGGTTGTGGACCAGGCAGTCTTTCAGTCCCCCTGTTCTGGACTCTCTCTGTTCTTATCTGTAGAGCATTTAACCTCAAGAGGGGAGCTGGCTTGAGCCATCTCCTGTTTGGCAGAAACAATGGTTGTGTTTAGCAGCGTGAAGCCCCTTGGAGAGTAATGGGCTCCTTAGGGGGTGAGAAGTACTCTTACAAAGCTGGGAAAGTTCATCCTGACCTCAGGTAGCTATGGGAACTAGATCTGCTTCAACTAGAGAGTTGCTTAACTCTTTCTGACCTAGTCCTAATATTGATTGTATTCACCCCAACTCTTTACCTTCTCTCAGAGCCACCCCAAACTTCATGTCCTATTAATTTTTTAATTTAATATTCAAATTAATCATTTAATTAACAAATCAACTCCATTTTGTTTTGTTCGTATACTTCTGAGTGTGCCGTCTTCCAGTGGGGCCCAACTGACCCTCCGGGAGCCATACCCTTAAAGAAAATTGATTCTTCCTCCTCCAGAAGCCATCAACTGCTCCTGGGTTAGGGGCTGGGGATCATGAACCCTTTCCTACTCTAGATTAGAATACTGACTGGTTTGATCTTGTGCAGATGTTGTACAGCCATACCTGCTGTGTGTCTGTTTATGTGGTGGCAGTCCTGCCGTTTCCAGCAGACATGGTTTTTCTCTGTTCCTCCCCAATCTGGCTCTTACATTCTCTGTCACCACCTCTTCCAAGATGTTGCCTGGTCTTTGGAGATGGAGTATGACACAAATATCCTATTTGAGGGGCTGGAGAGATGGCTCAGCGGTTAAGAGTACTGACTGCTCTTGCAGAGGACCCGGGTTCAATTCCCAGCGCCCACATGGTGCCTAAGAACCGTCTCTAACTCCAGTTCCAGGGGAATCTGACACCCTCCTCTGACCTCCGTGACATTGCACGACATGGGTACACCAACCTATGTGCAGACAGCACACTCATACACATAAGAAAATAATAAACTAAAAAGAAAATTTTTTACATAAATAAATAAATAAGTAAATAAAAACAAATATCCTATTTGAGGCTGGCCACTCCACAGTCACTTGATCTCTGCACTTGGATGGGTTGTGAGTTTCTGCATTAACCACCATCACCCTGTGATGAGGTCTGAGAGCTGCAGTAATCTATAAGCAGAGAGATATGAATTTATTTTTTTATTAATTTTATTTATTTCTATATGTGTATGAATGTACTGTCTACATGTAGGTTTGTGCACCCGTGTGCAATGCCTCGGAGGTCAGAAGAGGGTGTCGGATTCCCCTGGAACTGGAGTTCTCCTGGAATTGGAGTTTCAGACGGTTCTCGGCCGCCATGTGGGTGCTGGGGATGGTACCCAGGTCCTCTGTAAGAGCGGTCGGTGCTCTTAACTGCTAGGCCATCTCTCCAGCCCCCAAGATATGAATTTTTTTTAAATTTTTTTTATTAATTTTTTATTTATTTCTGTATGTGTATGAATGTACTGCCTGCATGCAAGTTTGTGCACCCGTGTCGTGCAATGCCACGGAGGTCAGAAGAGGGCGTCGGATTCCCCTGGAACTGGAGTTCTCCTGGAATTGGAGTCTCAGACGGTTCTCGGCTGCCATGTGGGTGCTGGGGATCGAACCTGGGTCCTCTGTAAGAGCAGTCGGTGCTCTTAACTGCTAGGCCATCTCTCCAGCCCCCCAAGATATGAATTTAAAAGACAGTTTGACACTGCATCTGAAGGTTTACCCATGCCTGTGAGCTCCCCTTTCTGATCTTTACCTAAGAGTTAACCCATGCTCCCTGAAATGGCTGCTCAGCACAGATTCACAGCTTTTTGCTTCATAAAGTCAACCACCCCCTTTCCTGAACAAGGCTTGTCAGGCTGTCTGTGAGGGTCCATCTCATGCTTATATTAGCTACTTTGATGGATATGACTCATTCTCTTTTGAGCATCAGGCTTATTAGAGATGCTATTCAGCTTATGATGTATTATATTTTGGAAAATACATCATGAATTAAAAATATTAAAATTCACAGATGCATTTAATGTATTTTAGTTTTGCAACACAATACACTATAAATTGTGATTGTTCACCTTCGTGATTGAAATTAAAAATCCAGAGTAGTGCATCTACCAAATGTATTACTTTTGTATTATTCCAAGCTGAAAACTGTAGGTGTGAATACCATGTTTTTTGAATTGATTTCTCAGTTGCTCTTGGGAAATTTCAAAGACAAGTTAACTTGTGGCTATGATGACTGAAATAAAAGAGGTCTGACCTGGTTATGACTGGGTTTATTTGTACTTTGAAAATAACCAGGATGTGCCCCAGACAAACATGCTTGTAATAAATCATGAACAAAAACAGAATTTCATTGACTTCCAGACATTTCGACCTCCATAATTTAATACCTTTGAAATCAGCATTCTTACCAGAGACTCAACAACTTCCTATGATCTCTCCAGTGGGGTGTGTGAGTGTGTGTGTGTGTGTGTGTGTGTGTGTGTGTGTGTGTACAAGTTGGTCAGAGCTGTTCTTTTCTGTCACTATTTTTATTAACTGATGTGCATTGCTTCTACTGCTGAGTAAGTCTGTTTGACACTGAATAAAAACTTGGAGTGGCAGGAAAATGAAAGCAGAGAAGCCCTGGGCAGGGCACATTTTCTTTTAGTAAAGCAAATATTCATCGCCAAAGGAAAAATATGCCCTGAAATTCTTACGTTCTTTGATAAAATGAGAAACAAGAGTTCAAGAAAAATATTCTGCTAAATCAATAAGAAAACTATACTGATTTGTTCCTGAGATAGTAGACAAAGTTGTCTATGAGACTCTAGCCAAAGTAATTCAAGGTAGAAGGAATTGTTACCTTCCATAGGGGAGATGAGGCTAAGGTGGCTGATGCTTCCATTCCTCTCTTGGGCTTTCGTTAACCTTGTTGAAAGCCAGTTACCTTCGCCTGAGGTCACCCAGGCACCCCTGTGTGGAGGATCCAAAGGCAATAAAATAAGACATCAGACAATAGCCTGGTGAAGGTAATCTTCTCAGAGGCAGAGCTTCAGATTGTAATCTGTGGTTCACATGATGGTGGCAACAGGAACCTGAATCTCACAAAACCTGAAGCCAAAGCCATGTAGTTAAACCCGCTCGGATCCCTGACTTTCAGAAACTGTAGCATAGTACTGTTTTATTTGAATAGATTTTAAGGTAATCTTTTATACATCAATAAACATCTATCTTGAAAACCTGAGCAAAATGCTGCCTTCATAGAGTATTAGAAGTATCAAAGAGAGAAAGTTGCCTATATAAATCCTAATGGTTGTAAATATTTTACTGAAATAGCCAGAGAGAGAATAGTGTTAGGGATCCTCAAGACTGCTGTCGACTTCAGTGATTAGCCGGATAAGTCATGGAACTCAGAAAGGCTGCTGTATAGTCTTGGGGACAGTTTACCTCACTAAGAATGGAAATCAGCTAAGCTAAAATGTGTATGAGGCAGAGTCCGGAATAGACAAAGCATGTTCTTCCATGTCTACCATCTCTCTTGGGTTGTGCAGGTGGCACTTAGTTCTCCCAGGTATGATTGTGGTGAATTGTTCCATTGAGCCTTGGAATCCAGGGTTCTAATGAGAGTTAGTCATGCACTTACTGGTGGAACACCTAAAACACCAACCTCGGTGACCCAGACTCCAGCTGCTCTTAGAGATCAAGGCACCTGCCATAAATCATGTCATTAGCATTATATCTCTAGTGTGCTAAAGTTCAGGGGTATAAAAAAAAAAATCACTCCTCCGGTAGGATCTTCTAAGATCCAGGAAAGTCCAATCCTATCTTTTTTTTTTTTTTNTTTTGGTCTTTTCGAGACAGAGTCTCCCTGTAACCCCAGCTGTCCTGGAACTCACTCTGTAAACCAGGCTGGCCTTGAACTCACAAAGATATGCCTCTGCCTCCCAAGTGCTAGGATTAAAGGAGTGCTCTACCACGCCTGGCTACTATTTTTGAAAGGCAGAGCCTGAATGGCCTAACTTCCCAGGCATAGTTCATAACTTTGTGCGTTTGCATTTATCTCTTCATTTACACTTCCTGTTTTAGACTTGTTTCTGTTTCTGTTTCTGTATTAAAATACTTTGTCAAAGTCAATTTAAGTAAGAAAAAGGTTATTTTGGCACCTAGTTCATCGTTCAATGTACACCCTTTCATGGCAGTGAAGTCAAGGTAGCACAACCTTGAAGCTGCTGGTTAGATCGCATCCACCATCTGGAAGCATAGAGGGAGGAAAATCATATGCTACTGCTCAGCTTGCCTTATACTGCCCACAGCTACGATCTTCTCACATCAATTAATGCAAACAAGATAATCTCCCACAGCCATCTCCAGAAGCCCATCTTCCCAGAGATTCTGATTTCTGTGAAGTTGACAAGTGATATTTACCATCATACATCGTCAAGGTGCAATGAACTCTAGCTATTCTCCATTTTGACTAGGAAATCTTGGAAATCAATCACATTTATCACACTCCTGAATAGTCTAGGTAATCAGTGGAATGTTTCTGCCACAAATTCTGTCTTCCAGAGAATCAGTAGAAAAAGACCTAGATTTAAAAAAATTTATTATTTGTTATTTGTATGAGTGTATTGCTTGCACGCATATACATCTACCTGTGTTGTACAGTGTCCTCAAAGGTTAGAGGAAGGAATCAGATTACCTGGAACTGGAGTTATGGACAGTCATCAGATGTCATGTGGTTGCTGGGAATCAAACCCAGCAGCCAGTGCTCTTAAGTGCTGAGACATCTCTCCAGCCAAGCCCTGGATTTTGTAAATGTGAATGTGTGTCTCAGTGATGATGAGAATGCATTGGGCTTGCTTCAGTGGTTTAATGTACAAGAAAGAAGTTTGTTCTCACAGGAAAGCTGGAAACAACGGGGCCGAATATTGGCATCTGTGTCCAGTTTTTCTCTGTGCTTAGTTGCATGAATTACTCTGCATGTTTTTCAAGGTTCTCATCCATAAGATGCAAAAACAAACAAACAAAACAAAAAAGTGAGAATGCTGTCATGCGCACTATTGGCTTCGTTTGAGAATTCACATGGCTGAAAGGTTTCTAATTAATATACACCAGATTCAAGCTTTGGATGCTATGCTGTGGGATAAATTATTTCTTCTTTGAAATGGGTGTATCGCCCAGAGAAGCTGCGTACTTAGTGGGAGGAGCTAAGCTTGCAGCCCAGCTGCGCCCAGCCCCTGTAGTGCTAGTTTCCGTGATGCTGGCCTTCCCATGGAAAGTGCCCAGGACTTCGGATTTGGGGGGCAGAGACATGTAAAAGGCCCACCACGTGATGCTGGGCACTCTCTCTTGCCATTTTTACCAGCAAGAGCATAGGGCACAGAATCTGGACTGGGATGGGTGGCCATGTTGAAGGGGAGAGAGAGTCAGCTGCCCTACCTGGATTGCTTGAGGGTATGTTTCCCACAGAGCGCAGAGATGAATATATTCTAATTCTTGCCTAATCTTAGCAAAGTGAAACTCTACAAACTAATCAGGAAGATGAAAAGTTGTATATTGTAGTAAAAGGAAAACTCTGGACACTGAGAAGGAAGAACACAGTCATACAACTGAAAGAAAATTGTGCAATGACTTGGCTACAGTGAATATTTATTTGGATATACTGCAGATAGAGCTTGTTTACAATTATTCATGAAATAATTTTTGAAAGAGCCTGTTTTACTCAGAAAAAAAATCCTGGTTTAAGTGATAAATTATACACTAAGACTTACTGGCACAAAGATCATGTAGTTACCCTTCACACATCTGGAAAGCACGATGGAGATCTGAGGAAGAGCAGTGCCGTGATTTACAGGTTCCCTGAGTGCTGCAGGAGGAAATGGCCAAGAAGGAGAAAGACGTCTATGCTACAGAAAAGGCTGGAGTTCTGACTAAAACTAGTCAGCTTGTCATCATCCTGTCACTAGTGATTTCAGAGAGCAACCCCCAAGAACCATTCAAACAACATTTGTGATTTTAACAGGGAGAGAATTGAGTGGAGAGGCTCTGTCCTGGCCACCTACACTTTAAAAATACTTGACATCACTTAAATAAAGCCAGCTCAACAGGAGGGGATCTATGCATGGTTCTGAAAACATAGCCAAGTACACATGGTTGGGGAGGTCATAGACCCAAGACAAGCCAATACCAACACTTTCTTAGCATGTACAAGGCCCTGAAGGCTGAAGAAGCAGCTCAGAGGCACAGCTTGTCCTTAGCCTATGTAAGGCCCTGAGTTTGATCCCTAGCACTTAAAAAGACAAATTTAAAAGAAAAGGAATCCTTCCCATGGCCAATACTATGAAACTTTCTCATGTTTTCTTAGATATTTTACTTACATTTAAGTCTTTAATATATTTTGAGGTGATTTTTATGTATAGCGTAAGCTAGAGATAAATTTATTTTTCCAGTATGAATACCCAGTTTTATTACCAATAACATTTTTTGAAAATGTTCCCATTATGTAGCTTGGTATCCTTATTGAAGTTCATTCACTGTATAATGTGTTTATATCTGGGTTCCCTAATCTGTTCTGTTTGTCTATATAACTGTCAGTCCAGTATAGTGTTTGGATCTATGTATCTATCTATGTATCTATCTATGTATCTATCTATGTATCTATCTATGTATCTATGTATCTATCTATCTATGTATCTATCTATCTATCTATCTATCTATCTATCTATCTATCATCTATCCATCTATGTGCATGTGGCACAGCAACTAGGTGGGGGCTCAAACTTAGGTCACCAGGCTTGGCAGCAAGTGCCTTTACCCAATGAACCATCTTACTAGCCACACTATATTGCTTTGATTACTAGAAACTTGTTTTGCTTTTTAAGTGCTGGGAATTGAACCGAATCTGCTCATACTCAGGTAAGTTATCTACTGCTGCGCAGTATTGCCTGCCCTTTATTAAGTGTTATTTGGAGACATGGTCTCCCTAAATTGCCTAGACTCAGCCTGGACTCACATTCTTCTTGCCTCCTCAGTAACTGGGAATGCACGCAGGTACCCCCATGCCCTGTTTCATTCTTCCATCTTTGAGACTTTAAAAGATAATTAAAACCTGTGAGAAGTATTTGAGTGATTGCTCTTCCTTTTTATCCCAATAAAGAAAGTTAACTATTACCCTAGGGGCTTAAGAATATAATTAAGTCTTTGTGAGTTCAAGGCCAGCCTGGTCTACAGAGTGAGTTCCAGGCCAGCTGGGGCTACAGGGAGACCCTGCCTCGAAAAGACAAAAAAAAAAAAAA